>NDGN011431327.1:0-11635 GCA_002564285.1 Tympanoctomys barrerae | reverse complement strand
GGGTTCCTTGCTGGGCCTGCGCTCTGGGTCTATTCAGGATCCCGGGGCCTGGGTCGTCTCACTGACTCGTCGGGCCTGCGCTCTGGGTCTGTTCAGGATCCCTCGGCCTGGGTCGTCTCACTCACTCCAGACTGGGTAGTTTTATAAAGAAAAGCAATTTATTTCTTACAGTTTGGGAGACTGAGAAGTCCAAGATTGAGGGGTTGCATTTGTTGAAGACCTTCTTGTTGTGCTGCAGTGTGCTTAGGACATCACCCAGGGAGAAAGAGCAAGTGCAGCCTCAGAGTTCTCTTCTTACAAAGCTGCTGTTTTCATCACAACTTCATCTAACTCTACCATCCAAAGCCCCACATGTACATTAAATTTCCAACCTTCTCAATACTGTCATATCGGTAACCAAATTTCAGTGCATGAATTTTGAGAAGGCACATTCAACCCACAGCAGTGATTAATGACCCAACACTGCCAACGAGATGCCAGGAGCAGTAGTAGCTGGAAGATGAAGCAGTCACCCTGAGTGGCACAGGAGTTGTGCTTTGTATCTGGACATTCCTGCAAAGCTTCATGTGGTCATGGGGGCTGGCTCTTTGGAGACAGCTGAATCCAAAGTTTGCACTTGGTTGGTTGGCTAGTGCTGAGATCGGCAGCATGAGAGCTACACTTGTGCTAGGGCGGGTGGCCTACATACAGTGCAAGGGCGGGCAAGAGGCTTCTCACTTTCTCTTTTATTTCTTTTGCTGTCTTCTGCCACTATAAATGGTTGCCCCTCTGCCATGTGCCACCCTGCCTTGGAGCCAGCAGATTATGAACTGAAACCTGTACGAGCTGTGAGCTAAATGAACCTTTCCTCTATTAATTTTGGGCATCAGATATTTTGTCTCATAATACAGTAGAAAAGTAACTAACACAACTAATTGAGAAAGACTTTGTTTAGGAGAAGCAATTGGAGCTGGGCCCTCTGAGAGGAGGAAGATCTGAGTGGGGATCACAGCACAGAACTTTGAACTAACTCCCACGCTTAGAATCCTAGTAACAACATCAATAAATTATTTTGGAATTTGAAAAAAGATATGACCTTCAAGTATTATTATATGTTGTAGTATCCGTCCCTGTTCAGCTCCATCTAAGTACATGCTAAACCTTCTTAGCCTATGTTTTTTTCTGTTTTCTCCTCTCTAGTGAAGAAAATCAAGGAGTGAATTTGTGATTTCGATTTTATTGAGATAGTTGCCAAGGCAACACACAATTCACCTGAATTTTCTCCACAGTCTTCTGATCTAGTAGCAACAAACAACTGTTGGGAGAGCCCAGTGTGCTTCTGAGTCACAGAGTCCCACAGACAAGTCTCCTGAGGCATGCGCTTCAGTCCTTTATCCTTCAGGGGAAGCCACAGAATGAATGGTTCCTTGATATGAAAGACAGCTCCTTAAGAAGCCAAAATTTCTCAAGACCCAAAAGTATTAAGGCCGTAGTCTAAAACAGTGTCCCTAAATACCCATATTTCCAGTACTAAACATTTCAAAAATTCAAGCAAATGAAAAAGAAAAAGAAACACTCTGCAGTAATTTTTTTGTGAAGCTCACTCTAATAAAGGACTGCTACCCAAAGGATACAAACTTTATATAATAAGAAAAGGAACAATCAAATTGAAAAATGAAGCAAAGACCTTAAAAGACTTTTCCACAAAGATATACAAGTAGCAAGCTAACATATGAAAATACCTTCCACATAATGTTATCAGGAAAATGCAAATTAAAACAATGAGACACCAGTACACACATATAAAATGGGCAAAATTCAGAACACTGAAACCACCAAGTGCTGGCAACAGAACTCGCACTCTCTGCGGTTAGGAACCAAGAATGGTGCAGCCACCTTAGAGCACGTGCAGAAGTTCCTTACAACCTAAACCTGCTCTCACTAGGCAGCTAGCATCTGCGTGCCTTGGCATTTGTCCCAAGGAGTTGAGCACCAATACCCACCCAGGGGGCCTTATAATAGCTTTATTTGTAATTGCAAAACCTTGGAATCAACTCAAATGTCCTCTAGTATATGAGTGGATAAGTTGTGGTGAGCCCAGATGCTGGCATATTATTCAGCACGCAAAAGAGAAAAAGAGCTATCAAGTCGTGAGAGGACATGAAGTGGAAGTGCCTAATACTACATGAAAGAAGCCAATCTAAAAGGACTACATACTCCACACCAGTAATTGTATGACACTCTGGACAAGGCCAAAGTTTGGAGACAGTAAAGGGGCTGGGGATTAGTGACAGGAGGGAGAAATGGATAAAGGCGCAGAGCACAGAGGGGCTTTAGGGCAGTAAAATGACTGTGATGTCATAGACAAATCCTGTGCTATCACACACAATGACCAACACTCAGAATGACCCTGCCCTGTTTTTTGTTTTTGTTTTTGTTTTTTCTCATTGCTGAGACAAAATACCTGACTCCCAAAGTTAAGGAAGGAAAGGGTTGTTTAGCTCATAGTTTGTGAAAGTTTCAGTCCAGACTTGGCCGGCTCTAAAGCAGAGTGGCACATAGCAGAGGGAAACAGTTTATGGGTTCAGAAAACAGCAAAAGCAGCAAGAGCACAAGAGGGAGACAAGCCACACTCTGCGCCCTCCTCTTCCACAGACTGAGGTTGTACACACAGTAAGGACCCTGGTCCTTGCTGAATGCCTTAGGTGGACATTTAAACATCTCAGGTTGACACAATGAATGACATCCTAGAGCAGTAGGATGGGGTGTGCTTTTTACCCCAGGATGTAGAAGCACTGAGTTACTTAGGTAAGCTTCTAAAATCTCCTCAACTTGACACAGCATATCAACCATAACAGATCTGTATTGGAAAGTTGTAAACCATAGACTCTGGGCCATCATGATGTCTCAGTGCAGGTTAATTATAGAATATGTCTCACCCCAGTGGGGGAAGTTGATAATGCAGGAAGCTATGTGTGTGGGGGGGAGGGGGGGCTGTCAATGAGCTATATGGCAAAACTGAACCTTTTTTTCAATTTTGCTGTGAATTGAAACTGCTCTAAAAACACAGCCCTTAGAAAGAAACTTTACAACAGAGAGAAAGAGACAGAGAGAGAGAGAGACGGAGAGAGAGAGAGAGAGAGAGAGAGAAGAAGGAGGAGGAAGAAGGGGAGAGGGGAGGGGGAAGGGAGGGAGGGAGGAAGGGAGGAAGGAAGGAAGATCCTAGTACGGTATCATTGAAAGGCAGGTGCCACAAATACCTGTTACTCCTATGAAGATTCAACAATTGTTACCTTTTGGAGTATTTGCTTAATCTTTCTATGGATTCATGTCTCTAGGTATAGAGAGGAAGCAATAGACACCATGGCACTTCTAACTATTTCAACAAGCATTTCATAATAAGAACATGATCCTACATAACAAAAAAACCCCCACCTTTTACAATTCTTCAGTGTGTTGTGTGTCCAGTCCTGGTTCAGTTTCCCAGCGGCCCCTAGAGTATTTTTATTTGTTCATTGTTCATTTATTCCGAATCTAATCAAGTTTTTTTTCTGTTGTGTTTAATTTTTATGGCTGCTTAATTTAACTTAGCTTTCCCCCACCCTTGCAGATTAAACCCAGGGCCACTGTGACACTGGCCTACAGCTCCGGCCCTTTTTATTTTATTATTATTATTTTTATTTTGAGATGGAAATTTGCGCAGTTTCCTAGGCTGGACTTCAACATACAGTCCTCCCATCTCATCCTCCTGAGTAACTCTGCTGCAAACATGTCCACCACTTCTAGTCTATTTAAAAGAAGTAACGTTTGTCTTAGTATTTTATGTGTGACATTAGCTTTTTGCTTTAGAAATTGACCATGTTGCAGTTTACTCTAAATATAATAAAATGCAGTCATTTTTAAGGCACTGTTTGTGAGTTCTGACAAATGTGCACATCCGAGTAGCCATCACCCCCACAAAGATGTAGAGCTCTGTCATCCCGAAAGTTCCCAGAGCATCTCTGTAATCCTTCTTCCTCCTGTCTCAAGCAGCTATTGATCTGCTTTCCATTATCGTATTGATGTTCTGAAGAAACTGGCCAGTTTGCCTTGTCAAGTACCCCCACGTCTAATTGTTTCCTTGTGGAGTCATTAACTTGATACTCCCACTGTTGTAGTTCCTGTAGATGGAAAGCTGCGGTGTGAAGCCTGGGTGAAAGTAAGCAGGTTAATGTGCAAGAAAACAAAGACTTCACAGGCGATACAAATGCCCCCTGTTTTACCAGGTTGGGAGGTGCATGGTACCATGATGTGCCACTGTAGTTTGCTTTTTGGCGACAACTGTTCACTATCAGGACTTTTGCAAAGGTATATTGTTCCCTTAGAAAGAAGAAGTCATCTGTGGAATGATAAATACTCCTCTTTTCCAAGGTTTTGTTTTCCAATGGTTCATTTGCTCACAGGCAGCAGTGGGCCAAAAATATTAAATAAATGATCATAAACTTTTTCTCTTTTCTTTTTCTTTTCGATGCTAAGGATCAAACTAAGGACCTCATACATGCTAGACAAGCACTGTACCACTGAACCACACTTTTAGCCTTTACTATGCTTTAAATTATTTTTATTGTAGTATTGTTATGTGTATTTTATTGTTATTGTTTATCTCTTAATGTGCCTAGTTTATAAATTAAACTTTATCATAGCTATGCATGTATGTGGAAAAAAGTGTCAATATGGGGTCTGGTACCACCTGCAGTTTCAGATGTCTGTGCTTTCAGGCACTTGAGGGTCGCTGTGGAACAAATTCTGCCTGGAAATGGGAACTACTACACTTTGGTAATGAGTAAAGACCTCTTCCTGTCTTTTATCCAGTGATTGCAACTTTTACTGATGGTACCTGCCTTGAATCAGTTATTTCGTAGAAAGTTGCCAAGTGCTCGTTTCCTAATTTTATCATCTCTTTTATTTCTATTAGCCAGCATTCTTTGGAGAAGAAGAGCCTGCTTTCATGAACTAGGGAGGATCTGCAGTCCTGTAAAGACAGGAAAAGCTGATCCTTTACCTTTCATGACAATCAGAGAAAGTTCAAATGAGAGAAAGCAATCGTGTCCCTGGAAGTCTGACACACATTTGCTGCAGCTCCCCCTTCAGTGAACTAGGGGAGTAAGGCGGAAGGTTGTAGAACCCGAGAGGTCTGGGTACTGACTCTGCCACTTATTTGCTGGGTAACCTTAGGGTATGTCTCTAACCTCTCGGAGCTTTAGTTCTTCCTCCTGAAGATAAGCAGTGATGAATGTGAATCAAAGTAGCAGTCTGTGACGTGTCCACCCCAGAGTGACTCAACAATGGTCATTCTGTACCCTTGTGCTTCCTTTAGGGAGGATGGCCCCAGCCAGAGAGTCACGGAGCTCTGAGAACCAGTGGAGAGTGGGGTCTCTTCAGATATTTATCCCTGTTGCCAGCTGCAAAGTTGTGATCAGCTGCTGGCTTATTCTTCTTTCATTTGCCTACCTGATGTTTACTGAATAGTGTTATCTTAGACACTTTCCTCTGAGACAAAATACCTGAACCATTTAAAGGAGAAGAGGTTTATTTTAGCTCATGTTTCAGTTCATAGTTGCCTGGCTTCCAGGCATGAAAAGCCGGCATGCAGCATGGTGGAGGAATAACTGCTCACCTCGTGCCAGACAGGAAGCATTGTGATCAATCTATCCATGAATGTAGAGCCTCCAAGATCCAATTACTTCCCCAAAGCCCCAACTATGATCACCTGAGACTTCAGAGGGACACCCAGATATGAGCCATAGCAAATGCCCCTAGTACAGGAAGTGTGATGTAGACTGTAAAAGCAAAGGATGGAAACCTTCATCTGTGTCCCTGACTGTGGTCCTGAGCTCTTGTCGGACACAGTCTCTCCCTCTCTTTGGACACGGATGCTGAGTCCTTTTCAAGCCCTTCCTGGGGTTCTGAGGCCAGAAGGAGTGAAGGCAGGGGAAGGAGGGGGAGAGTAGACTCCCATGGAAAAAGCCACTGGGGAGACAAAACATGCCAGAGGACCCAGGAGGACAAAGGGAAGCTTTTGTCATAGCACAAACTGCAGTGAAGTTCACACCGTGAATAAAATGCTAAATGAGTGAACAATGCAGGAACATACACACTAATGATGCAAATATGTGCAAGAGTTGACATGAAGAAAGTCTTTACACAGCCAGTGAGCAAATGCTAGTTCAGGAGAGATGGGCTCCAAAAATGTTGCCTCAAGAGGACAGATGCCAAAGGATCGTGGTTTTTCCTTAATTTCACTGTCTACCTTAATGAAAAATTTGCAAATTTTACACTGTTACAGGAGACATAGTATGATTTATGCATTACAATTAACATAGCTGACTCAATGTATTTTTTTCCTCCAAAACATAGGGATTTAATACTATTATTACTCTATCTTTGGAATGAAAAACTCATAAAATATATGTGCTCCTACATGACATAAAAGGCAGATACTTTTCTGATTAATTAGGGAGTTTCTTGATTTTTTTGAAATGCCTAGAGCCACTCATTTTGGAGGTCTAGTAAATGTTAGAGTTTCACAGAATGTTACAATGCAATGGCCAGAAGGGATGAAGAAAGCAACTCTTGAGACAGTTGGAAAGTGGATCGAGCGTCTTAAAACAATTAAAGATGGGCAAAAGGTAAATTTGGAGTGTTACATGGATTATTTTAGAAATTGTCTCATTTTGTTTCAGCATGCTTCTCATAGGATTATAATCCTCTTGTACACTAGACACTCTGTCCCTGAAACCTTGTCATCAACAGAGCCACAACTAAAGAATTATGCAACCACTCTGTGCCTCAGAGGACTGAAGCCAGGAGAGGATAATCCCAGGTGTTGGCTAATAAAAATGCACCTTGGGCATTTGTCTCAGCACTGGTGTGACCAAGAATCAATGATATTTAAAGACATTGTTTTAGAGAAGTATGCTGGAGCCAGAAACATTCTCTACATAGGGTGAAACAGGCAGCCTGGGGCACCATCTTTGAAATAAAACTCAAAGTTTAACTGAAGAACTTCAAATTTTGCTTATCTTTTCACGAGAGCTTGTGCATGAATCTCAAGCAAAGGACAGCTGCAGTTTGGAAGTATGTCAGGAATAAGACCACCAATTCTGGGATTCCATAGTGGGGAGAAAGGGGTCCCTCCAACGCGGCCTTCTGCACACTGTTGATCTAAGGATTCATTTCTCAGTCTTCTGTTGACATCAGCGAAGGCACAGTTCATGGGAGGCCTTTATTTATTCCCATGAGTTATCACCTGATCCAGAAAACGCTGGGACAGAACAGCTAAGTCAAGTGGCTAAGTAAATTTCTCAGGAACAGAGGAGGAGCTCTGTGTGTGTGTGTGTGTGTGTGTGTGTGTGTGTGCACGCATGCGTGCGTGCCAGCGCAGGAAGATGCTCATCAAGAAAGGGGTAAATAAAGTCTACATGCTCTGACATTGCTAACACATTGCTCAGTTGTAGTCAGGATTTTCCCCTCCCTTTGAGGACGTAGGAGGGACCAGGTTTCTTTGCTATACTAACATTAATCACAAATTTAAATGCTTATGGTAGGAATTAAAAATCACCTGGTTACAAAATACCATATCAGCAATGGCCTCACCTACATAAGTTCTAACCTTGGTTCAGGTTTTACCCTGAGTGTGGAGACCTGAACGTTCCCAAGTAATTCCAATGTGGATCCAAGGTTGACTCATTGCAATGAAGAAAGCTATAGTCCTCAGGGCCTTGTAAGCCAGGGTTGGTCACAGTTGTTGAGTCTCAAGGAATGATAAGGCTACCATGTAAATAGGGAAGTGTCACACACATAAACATTATGGATGTGTGAAAAATTAGAACTTATTGTTCTTTTATACACACATATTCACACACATCATCTAAGTAATACATTGTAAAGTGACTTGACATAACATTTGGCAGTCTTGTTTCTATACAATTTAAACACATTGATATTCTTCTACCTGAATGACTACAAAAGTAAGACCAGATTATCTACTTTGAGTTTTAAAAATATTTAGCAGCATTGCTGTCTGTAACTTTTGATAGTGGGTATTGGTATCAGCCCTGTGGTGTCTCTTTTTCTCAGTCACTCCTTACTGAAAGAATTGAGCTATTTCTGGTTGCTCTTGTTTGAATTGATGTAAAACTTGATGCATTTATTTATGGCACTGAGAATAAAATTCCGAGGTGCTCTACCACTGAGCTATATCCCTGACTCTTTTTCTATTTTATTTCTAGACAAGGTCTTTCAAAGCAGCCTAGGCTGCACTAGAACTTGCAATCCTCCTTCCTCACCTTCCCAGATACCTAGGATTATAGGCAGGTGTGCTGTGATTAAAAAAACAAAACAAAAAAACCCCATCACAAATAGTTAAGCAAGCAAAATTAAAACTACAATTCAGAATCGCTTTATGGCTGAGCCAAGAATCTAGCCTTGGATTTCCATGAAAACCAGAATCCTTTTGCTCTGAAAAGTAGAAGCACTTCTGACTGAATGGAACACTCAGAATGACGGCAAACAATAGGAGAAATATCGCTCAGGAAAACAAGCATGGCTTTTATTGGAAACGATGAGAGGAACACAAACGTGAACACTTTTGAGTGGGAGGACAAGAATTAAGAACAATTCATCAGGCTGAAAAAAAAGGAACCTGGAGGGGTGAGGTAGTGAGCAGGGCTGCCGCAATAAATTTTGTATTCCTGCCTCACTCTATTCTGAGAGGAGGTGGCTGCGTGCGCACATCATGAGGGGTGACTAAGCTGAAGGTGGGGTTGGAGGCTCATCGGCCTCTCCTCCTTTGTCACTGGCAGATGAGCAAGGGTCCTCTAAGGGGAACGGAACTGGGGATGCAATTTCATGAGATCATCACGCTGCTGTGGACACCCAGCCCTGCAGTGAAGCCAGCAGGTAGGTGGTCTGGACTGGAAGGCAGAAGCTTCAGGATCACATTGCTTTGCATGTTGGTTTCATCAGACATAAAAGCTAAGGAAGCCCTGTCACACACGGTCCCCTCTGCTTTGCACATCCTGTGGAAAGGCCAAAGGAACTGATGCTTCCTCTGGCGTGGGTCCTACCACTAGCTGGTCAGAATGAAATGTGTTGGCTTATAAACTTGCCTTACTGGATGTGCTTGTTCTAAAACCTAAGGTTCTGAAGGGCTGGTAATGCATTGTTCATTATTTTTTAAAAAGAAATGTAGCTGGGCGATGGTGTACACCTGTAATGCTAGCTCTCTGGAGGCCGAGGCAGGAGGATCACAAGTTTGAGTCCAGCCAACTTAGTGACTTAGAGAGACCTCATTTCAAAAGAAAAAAAAAAAAGAATTGTTTCTAAGAAACAGATGAGAGTAAGGAAAAACAACCAGCATTTCTCTTCAGATGGTCAGATTCCTGGGCATTTTACTTCTTTTGGTAAATAATCACACCATGACATTGAAGGGCGCAGCCGTGGGAGGGTCTGCCTGGGATCCACCCAACACTCATCATGTGACTTCACATGTCTGGCATGAATTCCTGAGCCTTCTGCCTGGGCAGTGCTTTCTGTCTATCCAGGGCTGTACCATGGGGCATTCAAAACCTGCACTTTAGGCCCCTCTCTATCTCTTGGACTCTGAGGGTGCCGCTGGGTACCAGCTAAAATAAAGCGCTACCATCTTTTTGGAAAAAAAAAAAACCAAAAACCTGCACTTCAGAAAAGCTTAAAGTTTTATCTTTTTCTAAACACTTCATAGAAGGTAGAAAACAAAAATGTCTTCTCTCCTCTTTCTAAAAAACATGCTAAGCAAGGATGGCAAGCCGAAAGGCCCAGCTCAGGAGAAGGAAGCAGCCCAGATGGGTAAGCTTCCTGGTGAGCTGCTTCACTCTGAATGCCACGGGCTGTGTCAGCTTGGGTGACCCATTTGGCCCAAACCCCTCCCACCAGAGTGACGGTGGGGGGTGCTGGCCTCCCTGTGACAGTAATGGGTTGGCTGGAGAAGGGTTAGCAGAGCTGAGAATCCCAGGGCTATTATAGGGACCCCTCTTTTACTGCCTGTTCTTTCTGATATAAAGGATTTTCATTAAGATTTCTCATCTTATTAGAGCCTGGAAATTAACTATGACTCAGTGCCATGGGTTGAGCTCTAAGTGAGCTTGCGAGTGGGCACCAGGCTGGTTTATGGCAGTGAGTGGACTCCCTTACTAATTCTGATCACTGTGAGTCAGGCCAGCCTTGAAACAGGTAATCCCTGATCCTGGAGTAGACCAGCTATGACCCAGAGTTGCTGGCCCTCTGGTCCCTCTGGACTGCCCACCTTCCTAACACCTACTGCCATGCCAAGCACAAGTTGCCTGGTGTGGGCTCTTCAGGGTTCTGGCCTGCAGAAAGCAGGCACACATATGTTTAGAAAGGCCTGATGGTGGCAAGCAACTGGGGATGGCCAAGCAGGAGGTGCTGGACAGAGCAGCACACAGGGAGGTCAGGCAGCGGAATCAGAGTTGAGCTCTGCAGGCTGTCAAGGCCATGAGGACTAGTCCTGGCACATCTGGCTGCTAGATGGACCTACAGCACCTAGAATGCCACAGTTGATCAATAAACATTTTCTGAACAAAGGATCAGGGAGCATTTAGGTAAAAAGTATGAATAGGGAGTGTAGAAAAATGTCTCTTGAAAAATGTCTCATGCTCTTCCCCAAAGAAATGCTATCATGTGGCACTGTTCAAAATGTCCCTCAAAAAAAATGTCCCTCAAAATATCCCTTCTGGAAGACAGATGAGGGCTACTCAACCCTGGAAGCTGGAGTAGAGACCTAGGAACAGTAAAGCACCTCTAGTGACAGATTTCTGTCATATCCTGTCTCATGCCTGTGTGTGGTCCCACCCATGGATGAGTCTTTGGCCCGGCTATGACAGCCCTTTCATGATTTCTACCCTGGGAGGCTAGGCATGGTTAACCCCTTAGGGTCTACACTTGAGGGGCTGTACCTCTGAAAGACAGAGTGGCCTCGACAGCCAGCCTACCATGTGGCCACAAAGTCCCTCTCAATGTTTCTTTTCTGCTGGAGTACTCAAGATTGTCCTTCTCTCCTGAGGAGCTGTTCTCCTCTACCATGGAGAGCTGGCCTTTCTGCGGACAGCAACAGCATGTTCACCTCCAGGAGGCACCAAAAGTCCCACCAACAGGAATGCTCTTAGCGGGCTCTCGGGGGGCTTGCAGAGGATGTGGGGGTTTAGTGGATGTGGCAATAAGCCAATGTTGGGAAGAATCTTAGTAGGCTGACAAAATGGGCTAACAAGTTTGTGAAGTCTGCTGTAGAACACTATAAATGGGGACTAACCCCTTAGTTATGCAGAACTATGTAGGCAGGGGGGCAAACCAAGGAATCTCTTCAGGTTCTTGGGGTTCTGTTACTCCACAAGCCTCTCTCAAAATATTGTGCGGGGCTGGGAAGGGACGTGACTCAGTGGTGGAGTACTTGCCTAGCACGGGCTCCTAGGTTCCATCCCTAGAACTGAACAAACCAGCCCCCAAACTAGTGAAACAAAATATTGTTGTGAAGGGGGCCAGGGGATGGCTCAGTGAAATAAGCGCTTTCCTGGCAAGTGCAAGGGCCTGAGTTCAATCCCCGGTTCTGCCAAAAAAAAAA
>NDGN011431320.1:0-14184 GCA_002564285.1 Tympanoctomys barrerae | reverse complement strand
CTACTAACCTGTTTTGAAACTGTCTCATTGCTATTTATTTCTCATTAAAATTAATTTAAAAAATTAAAAACCCATTATATTAAGGAGTAAATAATGCAGCAGTCAATGTAAAATTGATGTTTTTATAGTCAAATGTGCATAACAAAATTCACTGCTTTAGCCATTTTGAAGTACATAGTTCAGTGACATTAATGCGTGCTGTTGTGCAATTACCATCCGTGTCCAGAAATTTTTGTTCTCAACTGAAACTGTCCATTAAATAATAATTCCTCAGTAATGCATGTAGCCTTCCCCACAGAATGAGCTATACTCATAGTGTCACAATACTTACTCTCCATTTGTAATAAAGAGATATCTGTCATTCCTGAAGAAGGAACAGGTTGCCGTTGAAAAGGAAATGAAGGCAAATCAATAAGGTCTGGCAGAAGGATGTGCTCCTTGTCACCTGTCTGTGAGGAAGCATGAGAATCGCCAAGATCTGTTAGGCTACACAGTCTGTGCATTCGTCTGTATGTGATAGTGCACGCCAGCAACACATGTCTTTTCTCTTACATCGTGATGAACTCTCAATTTGGTTTATAGAATTACAGATTCTCACCCATGCTCCAATCTCCTCACTGCATTATTGCTTGGGCATCATATACAGATACTTCAGACAAACAAAAATTGAATCCATTATTTTTCTATACAAATCTGATTTCTTTCCAAGATCTCTCCTCTCAGTTACTTAATATGATAATTTCTTAATTTTTCTAGAATAGCTATTTTCTTTTCATCTTATGTTAATTTTGATAATTTATATTTACTTAGAAAATTGATGATTCTATCATGTTTTCAAAATCTTACCAGTATAACATTTTATTCTCATATATTTTCTCTGTTTTATCTTTCTTGATTTTCAAGCTTCTATCATTTTTTGATAACCCACCTCAATCCTTACCATGTTTATATTTCCAACTTACTACCTTATACACCTTGACTCACAGTGGATTCTGCTATTTTTTCTCTCATTCACTTTCTACTTTTAGTTTTATTGAATTCTAATTCCTATTTGTTTTATTATTTTTCTAGCTTATTTATTTTATTGTTATACAATAAAATTGTCACACAGTAACAGAAAACATACACATTAAAATCTCTCTGCACATCCTTCCAACTAAGTAAAATCACACATGCCTTATGCTTATAGCCTGGGATATAGAATCCTTTAATTTACACATAAATAGGAAAATAAAGACCTTAAGTTTAATGTGGTCAGGCGCTCACATCTGGGCAGAGTCTCAGATGTGAACTGCATCAGAGAGCACTCACGACACACAGATAACATGGGCAAGTACCAACCATGGTTCAGTGTGGAAGGAGAGGGTGCCAGTGGAGTGGCAAAGTACTGAGGACAAAGAGATCTTCTACGAGGGATATAAAAAGACAGGGCCTGAAAAATGTTGGGTGCCAGAATAGGCAATCGTTGGAAGGTACAGTTTCCGATGGAAAGGAAAATGCCCCGGGAGGAAAGAATTGTCTCTTTGTAGGCTAGTTCAGTAAGAGAAAAGAAGAAAATAGCCAAATAAGAGCACCACTGAATTTAGCGAGAAAGAGCAAAAATCAGACCTCCCCTCACTCAAAGACTTCATTTACTTAAAAAAGAGAACTGCATTTCACTATAGCAACAGAAGAGGGTGCTCTCAATCTAAGAAACAAGATAGGCCACCACTCCACTGCCTTCCTAAGAATATCTGTTATTACCCAAAACTCAAGCACAAATTAAAAAAATAAAATCTGCAAAGTATTATAGCATCTAAAATTTATGAAGAAAACACTGGAATTGAGCTAAACTAAACCAAAACAGTGTACAAGCAGAGAAAAATATAATACTCCTAACATAGGTTAAATATAATTAACCAAGTCTATTGGTTACTTGTTTTTCATTGGTGAGACAAAATACGTAACACCCAAAGTTAAAGGAGGAAAGGTTTATTCTCGCTCACAATTTGTAGAGGTTTCAGTCCATAGCTGACTGGCTCCAAGGCAGGCGCTGTCGGAGACCAAACATAGAGAACTGACCTTCTCTGTAAGCGCAAAGGAAGAAGACAGCACGCTGTGCTGCTCTGGCAACATGGAGACACGCTGGCACACTGAACATTCCAAGGAAGACTCGACCTAGCTGAGACGCTGTTGTTTACCTTGGCATATGCTATAGATAAGAGGAGGCAGATGAATCTTCGGCTACCCTAATCACCTGCTCCTGTGTCCAAGTAAATAAAAGCAAGGTAAGCCAGATGCTCGGGGCTCTTGCTTCACCAGAGGCCAGAGCTCCCTGGCCCAGTCTCTCAAGCTTATCTCTGTGTCTTGTGTTTAATTTCTGTTTGCCCCTCCAGTTAGGTATTCCTAGAAGGCTGGTTTCCTACAGAGTAGCATGGCAGAGGGGTACTAGAGGAAAAACAGTTCATGGCAAGCAGAAGGCAGCAAAGTAACAAGTAGCCAGTGGCAATGGCAGCTAATTTTCTATCCCTTATGGTCTGTCAAGTGTGGGGTACCCTTAATCTTATCATACTATGAGTCAATCCCAGCATCACATCCTTAATCTCAGTGTCACATACTCAAGATCCAGCCACTTCCAAAAAGCTCCACTTCCGGCACAGGAGGCTTTGGGGGACATGTAAATATAAACCATAACATCTAGTGTTTATGTATAACACCAAAAACCAAAACTTTAAAGGAAAAGATTAAATTGAAAAACTGAAGACATAAAATGGACATTAGCCAAGTTCAAGAAAGAAGTGGAAGAAAAGTTATCTCAGAAATTGATAGAAGCTAGCAAGTGTGCAATGGAGAAGCAGAGATGACCACACATACAGTGAGGTAATGAATAGGAGAGCAAAAGGAGCCCAGAACAGCGAAAAAGTCAATCAGAAAGGGACAGACAATGTAAGGAAGATCAGATACGGTGATCCCTGAAAAAGAAAAAGAAAAACAATGAATACTATGCAAAATCTAAAAAAGTCTTCAAATAAAAGAAGTCCTGATTTTCATACTGAAAATAAGGTCCACTATTTATATCCAGAAAAACTGTATAAGTTCTCAATTGAGATACAGCCTGGAAAAAAGCACACACATTAAAGGAATTCTCTGACCTTCTAGGGAAAAATACCTAATTAAGTTTATAAATAAAAGTAAATGTTGGGATAACACTTTACAATGATATATAAAATTATATATATATATATATATCAATAGACAGTATTTATTTATTTATTTATTTATTCCTTTTGGAGACAGGGTCTCACTACTGTTTAGGCTAGTCTTGAGTTTACTTTGTAGCCCAGTCAGACCTTGAACTCACAAAGATCGTCCTGCCTCGGCCTCCTGAGTGCTGGGATTACACAGGCGTATGAGCAGGAACTAGCAAATTTATATAAAGGGCCAAAGAACAGTAAACGTATGGGTCACATATGGTCTCTGACATACATTGTTTCTTACTTTTTATAATTCTTTAAAACTATAAAAACTGAAAGAACATTAAGAGTCCCTAGACCTTAATGAGCAGGCAGAGGGCTTAATTTGCCCTTTTTTATACTAGAGAAAGTTTTTTTTTTTTTAATCCAAAACACAGGAACTCCAGCAACTTCAAAGGATAAAACAAATAACTGGATTTAAAGTTGACAAGGGACCTGAACAGACATGTGTCCAAAGAATACATACAAATAGCATACATATTCTTTTGGGAGGCGGGTATCAGGGATCTAACTCAGGACCTTGCACTTGTCAGGCAGGTGCTTATTCTGCTGAGCTATGTCCCCAGCCCACACACATATGAAAAGAAGTTCAGCTTCCTTACCATTAGGACAATGGAGAAAGTTTTAAATGTACAAAAAGCTAAGGAAATATTGTGATCTGGAGCTTTTCCTACACAGGGTTTAATTCATCCAGGTGACTGAAAAAGTTTTAAATGTGTCAGTTCTCTTCAAATTTCAAAAAGAAAAATTGTCACTGGGATGGCAAGATAAAATAAATATTGATGGTTTGAGGAGAACCTATAACCAAGTTATGAATGCACCAGAAAAAAATAGTTTATACTAGATGGCAGAATTAAAGACTGGGGGGCTGGTGATGTAGCTCAGCGGTTCAGTACCTGCCTGGCAAGCTCAAGGCCCTGAGTTTGATTCCTGTACCAAAGGAGAAACAAACAAACAATTAAATATTGATTTGAGGTTTGTTTTCTATTAACTGGTTAGTACTTTGTCAAATGAGTATGAAAGACTGGTAACTGTGGAAAAGTTTATGGTTTTAGTTTCCTAATCTGAAAAGGAAAATAGTATCTCCTCAGAAATGAAGTAAATAATTTAACCTACATAAAGTATCCAAAACAGTGATTGGTCCAATAAATGCTATATAATTGACTGTTGCTACATAATCATTATTATTTAATTATTATTATAGTAAAGAGTATAAACTATGGATCCAGTCTAGACAACTTAAGATCTACTTCCAGCTCCATTACTACCTATATTATGTTGTGGTAAGTCATTGAGCCTCAGTTTCCTCATCTGTAAAATGGGGATGTTGACTGCAATTTGCATTATAAGGTTTGTGTGGCAACTGAATGAATTAGTATGTGTAGGATACTTAGAATAGTGCATATTAGTAGGTACTCATTGTTAACTATCACTGAAAGTAGCATTGCAAGCTTCTTACAAAGGAGCTAAATTTATCCTGCAAATATTTAGAAAATTCTCCCAGTCTCTCCATCATTTCTTGAGAATAACCTGGTGAAATGACCAGTGTTCGTTGACTCTTTTGAGCTACTGCAGTTAAAATTAGATAGCATATCTAAGGTAAAAGAAAAAATACTAGTAGCCAGTAGTAAATAACTACTACTGTACTACCTCTTATTATACTACAGAAATCTGTTCTAAAGCCCTGAGTTAATCAAGTATTGGTCTTCAGTTATAAATTAGCTGCCAAAGCTTCAAGTTAAGTAAAGGTTGATATAGAAAATAAAACAGCATTGTTGCATCACTGTGTTTCTCTCATTCAGCCACACTGTGTTTTCACTTACAAAAGCAGAAATAAAAATTGGACTACGTTTGACAACATTGATATTAGAAGAATATGCTTCTTTAGGTGTCATGACCAGAAAACTCAGGTATCTTAACCTGCAGTTTAATCTAAGTAGTAGATGTATTAGGTTGCGATGCCAGATTTGAATAAGAATTTACAAATCACACCTGATTGTCTTGTCTTCTGTTGATGGCTTGATCTTCATTTTTCCAAAGAAACTGACTTAAATAGAAGGACAGATTTGAAAGTCATATTAAAATACGATTTTATGAACATAAACTTTCATAGTCATATTACTGTATTGTATATTTTATTTGATGGCCAATAAATAGTTATAAAATTAAAAATTTCTAAATTTAGTCTAAAAATCCAAGTAAGGTGGCAGCTACACAAGGATGTGAAGCAGAAGTTCTTGAGTCCAGGAGTTTAGGAACAGCCTGGACAACACAGTGCGACCCCATCTCTTAAAAAAGGAAAAAGAATTTAGCTTAAAGGCCATTATCATATTTTCTTTCATAAACTAATTTATCACAATTAATGCAATTATATTTCATTATATTATAGCTAAATACAAATTATGGTTCAATATCTTTAACAAAGCAAAATAACTAGAAATCTTAGAAACTTCTTGTGTGGATAATAATTTATAAAACCCTTGTCTTAATTTAAAAAATTAAAAGCAAAACTGCCTCAACACTATAATTTTGAATGAAATAATAGCACTGTGCAACTCAAACATATTTACTAGTTTACCTATAGCCAAGAATTTACCTACATCCAAGAATATGAGGCAATAAGAATTAGTTCTAACAAATGCGAACAAATTTTTCTGTTATTAGGTTTTCCCTAATGAGAAAAATATCACAACAAAAATAAGTTTAGTCATAAAAATTCCTTATTATATTGCAGAGAAATGTTAGTATATAACAATAAAGGTGAGAATTGGGTTAATTTTAGGTTAAGGCATTAATTTCAGTTACATCTTTGCCGTAATTAAAAATTCCTTATGCCAGTACTCTGAATACCACATCCTTTTTCTTATAGTTTAGCTTAGAACTCACAGAGTCAAAATCTGTAATAATTACCTTTCGTGGCTGTGAAAATAATTACTTGAATCTTCCAACGATGCAGGCAACTTACAATTTTCAATGTGATTTGCATTCTGACTTTTGTTGGGAGAACCTTTTCTCTTAACTGATGCTGATATTCACACATGGCAAATAAAGTTAAAAATATTAATGAAATAGTAAAAGAAATCTTGCTTTTGTATGTATATATTATAATATTGTCTTACATTTCAGAATCCTCATAAACTTTGTATAGAGAATTAAGGGAACAATTTCCAAAATAAATTTCATGAAACATTAGTTTATATGAAAAGAAAACTCCCTGGCCAATTGGAAGACAGCGAATGAAGCAACAGTAAAGAAGAACAGAGACCCCTTGCACATCCACATGTATACACTGATGGAAGGACATCTGTGGGGGGAACGTAAATCTGTCGGTGTAATGCCCGTTATATGCAAATTTGTCTACAAAAACCCCTTGCTAAGAATATGTTTTTGAAGTACTTATCTGAGGCACCTTCTCTGGAATATCCTAGTGTAATAATCATAGAGCATTAAAATTTGTTATTTTGTATATTTTTTATTTATGAAATTTTTCTCATTTTAACAGTATACTTTCCATAAGGGCAGACCATTTTTAGAACATTAACACTAACTTTTTATGACCTGTGTATAAACAAAAGATCCATTAATTTAGCTAGCAGTGTTGATATATATTTCCCAATGTGTCAATTTTTTAAAAATTTAGAAAATGAATCAAATTAATGTTTGAATAATCATTTTGCAAAGATTGCCAAAATATTTTGCAACCTGCTGCTCTTATTGGTCCAACTTTAGTTTGGCTGCTGCCATTTATTTCCCAGCTGGCATTAGCAAAGTCATTTAAGGGAAACAAACATTTTTTTTTAAAAAAAGATCTGTTCAATGCAAAATGAACAAAAAAATAACTATACCAGCTGCTCAGATATTAAATGAATGTATAAGAACACTCCTTCTACCCGTCCCCCAAAAAGAAACAACAAAGCAAAACTCATTATTGAAACAACTGTCACATAATTAAACCCTGAAAGCTCCACTCCAATCACGATTATGTAGAGGCCTAGAGGCAACCAGTGAACCATCTACCTGGCCATACATTGTGACCTTTGGTTTCAACTCAGAGTATGAAGGCTATGACATTTTAAGACTGTGGGCTTTAAGTAGTAATTGGAAAAAGTTTTTGAACAGAGAGATAAATAATCCAATTTGTAATAAGAATACTGCAAATGGGATTGTAAAGTATAAATTGTAATAAAGGAGAATGCAAACATGGAAAGCCTAACGACATAGTTTTTAACTTTCTTTAACATAAGAATCTATTAACTCTATAACAAGAATAGTTTCAAAGCTTATAGTCTGAGCTGAAAGAATGATGAACCCCACCTCTCAAAAAATTCAACAGCATACTAGTTTGAGGTAATGATAGAGTGAAATCTTAATCATGTTAAAAGTTGAGGCACAGCATAAATTATAAAGATCTGCAGCACAGACCCATGGGAGAGAGCAGAAGATAATTAATTGTTATGGTTTAGGGTTTTTGCAAGGTGACCAATACAGTACAGGATACATTTTATAATAGTATTTTATAGTGAATCACCCAAGAATCACATACTACAAGTGCAGGAAATCTATCCACATATTAAGTACTAATGAATCCAGCTGAGGGCCTAGAGCTCATAACAATGCTTCCCACTAGTCCAACTAGAGGCCTAGAGCCCACAACAAAGTCTCATACAGGTCTGCTACATGGATATATGCTGGAAAGGCCCAAAGGTCAGTAGTGGAAGTTAGGAAGTCTATGCAGCGGGATGAAGAATCTGTGCTAACAAGCTGAGGGATCTGAACTGGAGCTAGGAAGCAAAGCTCAAGGTAAGCACCAGAGCTCCCCACAAGAGTTCCACAGCCATCCTCAGCAAGTGAGTTCCTGAGTTCCTCCAGTGATGAGGAAAGCCGAGTTCCCGTCAGGAAAGCCAATGTGACAAGCTTCTTCATGAGGCTGAGCAGTGCACCGTCTTCCCCTCCAGAGCCAGGAATTGATGCTCAAGATGAGGACCCAAGCTTCTCCAAAGTTCATTGGGAAAGCCAGCACGACAAGGCCCTCCAGAAGAACAGCCTAAGAGAACTAGCAGTTGCCAACAGCTCCAACAGCTCAGAACAGCATCCCTAACAGTATTCTAGCAGCTTCTCCTGTTCTGCCTTTATGTTGCTGGAAACAACCCTCCGGTGGGCCTCCTGCACCCAGAACTATGCTAGTTTAATTCAGCTGGGTCTAGTAAGCTGACCACCAGATAGCTATTCACCACATTAATGTAGGGTAATAATCACTGAAATACACAAAGATGAATGGAGCAACACAGGCTAAGTAGCTCTCATCTAAATATTTGGGAACTTAAGTATTTCAGGGGCTCAGGAGATGGCTCAGTGGTCTGAGTGCCTGTCTGGAAAGCGAAAGCACTGGGGTTTGGTTCCCATACCACATGGCCTGCTGCCCCCACCCCTGGGTGTGCCCTACGGAAAAAAATGTATTTCAGGTTTCCAAAATTAGCGCAGCAGCACAAGTGCCCACCTGGCAAGCACAAGGTCCTGAGTATGATACCTTGTTACCAAAAGAAAAAAAAAAGAAATTGGAACGTTCACATAATTTGTGTAGACTTCAGTTGAGCATCCCTAATTTAAAAATTTACAATGTGAAATTCTCCAAAATGTGGAAATATTTGAGCATCCTATACTCAGAAAGTTTCATATATCACAGAATTTGAATTTCATTACTTAAATTCAGATTTATGAATTATGGATGTTCCAACTATATTTTTCTCCTTCATTAATATGCTTAAAACATACAGTGTACATATTCTCACCAATCATATTTTTCCAACGAGGAGGATCCAGTTTCAACAAGAGAATACATAAGGTAATACAAGAACAAATAGGTTAAGTCAGAAGTTAGGAAAGAAATGATCCTAGCTCTATTAATCTTCTATACAAAACAGACTACTTTCAAATAAATTTCTCCTTGTTAAAAGAAATACAAGCAGGAGATTGGGGGATAGCTCAGCAGCCTAAGCACCTGCCTGACAAGCGCATAGACCCAGGTTTGGTCCCGGATATCTCACACTGTGCTGGCTGGCCTGGAGAAAACGGGCATGGTGGCACATGCTTGTAATCCCAGTGCTGGGAGGATGAGATAGGAAAATCACTATGAGTCCAGGCTGCTAGCAATATACAAGGGCCGGGGAGATGGCTCAGTAGGATAAGCGCTTGACTGGCAAACGCAAGGATCTGAGTTCAATCCCTGGTTCTGCCAAAAAAAAAAAAAAAAAGAATTCTTCTAGCAATATACAAACAGAAAGCTTTTTTAAATTATGGCATTAACACATAGAAACCCGAGTAAGATATTGTTAATGGGTGAGCCAAAATATATTACATATTTGGAAAAATCTCAAAAATCCATTATTTAGTTGAATATAGGTATTGACTATGCAACTACCAAAAATTGGATTACTTATAAAAATTTTTAAAAGTAAATGAAAAATAGAAGATGTACAATTCAAGAATATTAAACAGGACCAGCCAAATAGCTCAGTGGATTAAAGCGCCTGCAAATAGGCACAGAGGCCAGGGTTTGATTCCCCAGGCCTGCTGTGCCAGCATCCCCCTGGGGGGGGGGGGCGGGGCACACTGAGATGGCAATTGAGACTGGGCGTAGTGGCGTGCGCCTGTAATCCCAGCTCTTGGGAGGCTGTAAACAGGTGATCACTATGAGTCCAATCTAGTAGTGCAATTTCTCTAAAATAACCCAAAAAATGAAAAAAATTAAAAAATGAGTATCATATAAAAGCATGAAATTAGGCTTGTGGACCACAAGGTCTCTGTCACAACTACTGAACCCTGTTACTGTGCAAAGGCAGTCACCGGCAATATTTCAACAAAACTTTATTTATAAAAACAGGCAACACCCCTGGCCTGGCCTGCCCTGCCGGCCCACCTGAGGCTCGCTGAGAAGGCAATTGAGACTGAGCATGATGGCATGTGCCTGTAAACTCAGCTCTTGGGAGGCTGTAAACAGGCAGATCATTGTGAGTCTGATCTAGTAGTGAGGCCCTGAACACCCTGTAGACCTTTCCATAAAATACAAAAAACAAAACAAGCAAACAAACAAAAAAGACGGGCAACCTCTAGAGCATGCCTTTAAACAAAAATAATACATGGTTACTGACTCCTACCCTAAGGCAACCAGTAGGATTTTTAAAAAAATGTCATTTAACTAAGAAGCCAATATTAAACATGAAATTGAGTTATTAAAAAAGTATTCAACCCTCCAAAATGGCAAAAGAAAACAAAAATAGACATGACCAATAGAAAGAAAACTATCAAGATTGTAGATCTAAAACCAAACATACCAAAAATTACATTAAATGTAAACAATACCATAATTAAAAAGCATACATTGGCAAATTGAATTTAAGTAACTATGATGTGTACACAAGTCACTTGAACTACCAAGTTACAGATAAGTTCAAAGTAAGATTGGAGGAATATGTATCATACAGACACTAATCAAAGGAAAGGTAGAATGGCTATATTAGTATCAGATTCAGTAAATATCTAAATAAGCACTATTACCAGAGATATAGAGAAGCACTATAAATACTGGGGCTAATCCATCAAGAAGATGCACTAATCCTAAATATGCATGGATCTAATGGCACAGCTTCAAATATATAAAGCAGAAATCGATAGATATCTAAAGATATCAATATTGTTTTTCAGTAGTTGAGTATGTTGACAAAATTTAAGAATTTCTGTCATCAAAAAAATAAAGACAAGTCACAATTAAATTTTTACAATATTGATTTACTTCATATTTTGCATTTTAAAATACTGACATATAATCGAGAATTTATACACGTAAGATAATGAATTAATTTTTTAAAAGAACAGAAAATATGCAAAACATTTTGGAAAGTTTCTGAAGACAAATCCAGATGGTCATTTGAGATGAAAAATTCTCAGCCAAAGAGAACTTATAGAAAAAAATATTTACAATTAAAATTTTAATTTAAGAAAACAGATTAGACATCACTAAAGCATAATTAATAAAAATAGATTTGAAAGAGAGATTGAAAGAAATTATTCAGAAAGTGGAGCAAGAGAAATAAGGAAATAGAAAATCTCTAATACACTCCCAAGGTAAGGTTCAGTAAAAACCTTCAGACCCTGATACTGGATTCAATTACTGTAGAAAAGGTATATATGTTATTAAGTAAAGTTGAACATATGTACACAATAGAAGGTCTCTTGTAAATGTACAGTAAGAACTCATGTAAAAATGTATATAAAAGCATATCTTACTAGCCCCCAGCTGCAATCAAACCAAATGTCTGTTAGCAGTAGAAAAGATAAGGAAATGAAAATATATTCACACAAACAGTATATAATATAATGAATGAAAATCAATGAAACAATAACATGACAACACAGTTGAATCTTTTTTTTAACACAGTTGAATCTTATAATTACAATACTGACTAAAAGAAGAAATTCCAAACATATATATTAAATTAAAACCGGATATAAAATATATTTTAAGGTATATACATGTGGCTTGCAAAACAGAAAAGGAAAGCAAAAACAATTATCACAAAAATCAAAGAAGTAATTGCCCCTATTGGAAAAGGATGTATCCAGAAAAAGATATACCAGTTTGGAACATCTAAAAGAAAATTGCTAATACAACTGTATTATTTTAGAAGTAGTGTGTAATTTCTAAAAGCAATAATAGATCAAATGTACAATCTTGCATTTAGAAAAATATTACAGCTCTATACATAATAACAAAAACATTAATACAGGACTGAGGAAATAAATTATAATGGAATTCCCTAATCATGATCTATGTTAACATGAAGCATTGATGGAAATGTTTTCAGATAAAAAAGCCTTTTGTTTTTAGTGTATCTATCCTCATTGAAAAATAAAAATACACTTTGTATACAAGAACTGAATGGAATAACTGCAAAAACACATACTAATAGTACCAAAAGCTATCCCTGAGTTGTAGAAATACTGTTAATCCTCATTTTCTATTTAATACTTACTGATGCTTTTAGAGCTTTTAAAAAGCAACATAGCCTCTCATTTATAATACAGTTCCTTTGTTTTTCTGTTCACTCTTAAGAGCTTACTCCATTTTATTAATAGTATATTTATTTAATTCTCATAAAAGTAGTTTTAATTACCCAGAACTTTTTAATAAAATTATTAATTGATAAGTATGGTCAGACAAAACTTTCTTAGATATACAAATGTCCCCAACAGTAGTATTGATTTTGCTTTGCTTTGACACAGTTTAGCTAAAAGACCCTTCTGTCTGTGAGTAACAATGAAGTTTTATATGGCAAGTCACTTCCTTTATTCTCTTTTCCTATAGTCTTGATTCATTTGAAAACATTCATTATAAAGAGTAAAGATAGAGTCTGTTTAAATGCTGTAACTACTTCTGTTTTATTTTAACATAAAGGAGAGAGGTTTTTTTTTTCTCCTGCTTGGCAATTTTTTAATCCCCAAACTGAATTGTTAGCTTTTCTTTTACCTACTTACATTGTAAACAAGGTTTGCCCAGTATATACGCATAGACCTGACTGCTAAAACATATAATGAGAACCTTTACTTTTCCCATTTCATGTGAAATCACCTTGATTCTTGCTAAAAAGTTCTTTCAAAATATTTTCTAAGGAACTGGGAATTCTTCCAGATTCTTCCTTTGACAAAGTTACACTAACTGGTCTCTGGATTGTTCTGTCAATCTCAGCAATATCATCATTAGTTTGTTGCCCATCTAAAGTAACTGTTAATGATGCTGAATAAACGTTTCCTAAATGGTCCATTACAGGAAGCAAATATAATTCTGGCTGAAGAGCCTAAAACATACAGAAAAATTTAAAAATTAGTTTGTAATTTAAAAAAATAGTATGAGCTAAAAAAATTGATGTAAGCTAAAATATGTTACATACATATGGAGGAGCAAATGATTTGAGTTTTAGTTCTGATTCTTGCTTTTCCTTCACCTAGAAAAAAATAAGTGAGAAAAAAACTGAAGCTTTTACAGTTTTCCAATTATTTTTACCTTTATTCTCTTTTCTGATGTAGCATATATAAACCAAATTTAAAAATTATGCCTAGATTCTAAAAAGTTTACGATATAAATCAATTTCTAGTAACTACATCAAACATACTAGAAATTCTATGGCGTGCGGTGCCGGCCCTGCCCCTGGGACACACTGAGATGGTCACTGAAACTGGGCTTTGGGGTACTCGATCCTGTAATCCCAGCACTTGGAGGCTGAAAACAGGAGGATCACTACGAGTCTGATCTGTGTAGCAAGACCCTGTAGACCCTGAACTAAAAACATAAAATAGTAATAATAATTCCAGCTGTCTTTAGCTTGGACTCACTATGTAGAACTACTACATGATAGTAGATGAGATCTGAAAGGCAGTTTAGGAACTCCTTATCTCTTGCTTGAATCACCAAAATCCTAGCAAGACTCCTACCTCTAGTCTCTTTTCACATCAGTCCATCATTCTCAGTGAGGCCCAATTATTATTTTTTTCTTTTTTTGAGACAAGAGTCTCCCCCTGTAGTGCAGGCTGGCCTTAAACTCATTATGTAACCCCAGTTGGCCCTGAGCTGACATTCATCCCCCTGCCTTAGTCTCCCAAATGCTGAGATTACAGGCATGCGCCTCACAAATTTTATTATAAGTTCTAATCATATCACTGTTTTGCTGAAAAACCCTAGGCTTCAGAAAGAGTAGGAACCTATAAATCATACAAAAGACCTTCAACAAACTATAACTTGTTATCCATTATTTCCTTTCACAAAGTTACTCTTTTTTAAAAAAAAAATGTTTTGTAGTTGCTACACAGAATACACTTTAAAGATCCTTACTGAATTCTTTTTTTTTTTTTTGTATTTAGTACAGGGTCTACAGGGTCTCACTACACAGATCAGACTCAT
>NDGN011431291.1:0-12961 GCA_002564285.1 Tympanoctomys barrerae | reverse complement strand
GCCAATCAGAGCCATACAAGCCTCCTGAACTCTCTGAATATCTGTCTCTGACAGTTGAAGGAAATAGCAGGCAGCAGTTTGAACCATTTGGGTGTCCATCCTGCAGGTGCAAGGGCCCTCTTCAACTCAGACATTTGAACCCCACCAAAGCTAAGCACAGATCTGCCCCAGGGCAGAAGTACACACCTGAGCACTGGTGTTTCACTGGGAAGCATCTGAAACACATTTCTCCAAGTGTCTGCAGAATTGCAGCTTCACACATAAGCCCTTGCAAGGTCATGGCAGGTGGTCAGCTTCCACTTAGAACTCCAGGTTGCCTTGGCAGGAACCGGTTGGCCTCAAAGGCTGGAGTCCCATCTCTTTAAGCCCCTTCCAAGGCTGAGAGGAATGTGCTTCCTAGAAGGTGAGGAGAAGGGCATGGGGATGTGAACTGAGGAAGAGAGGGGCAAAGTAATTTTGTGGTACGCGGGTGTTCACAGCTTTGTATTAAATATTCCTCTTAAAAGAACTCAGAGTTCAGTTGACAGATCTATGCAAATGATAAATGGAAAAAGACAAGCTAGCATTCAGTTAGGAGGCTGCAAGCATCACTTTGATTTGCAATGATCTTTAATCTACCTCTTTTACCCCAAGGAAACACTGCAAAGACAAGAGCCCCCAAATGTCATGGAATAAAGCCTACTAGTCTTCTGTTGGCATATCTTTTAATTCTTGAACAATTACCCTGCCATATACATTTATTCTTAAATTTTATATCATGACACATTAAATTTTGAAATTGAGAGAAAATGACATGTGTAAATACCCCCAAATGCAAAATTGACTTTCAAATATAATCTATTCACGTGTGTGTGTACATGTGTATATATCTGCGTGTGTACTAAGACTATGAAAAGTATAACTTATTGATTTACCATCACTCTCAAAGACTAAAAGTACGTTTTTATTTCCTGAAATGTTTTAGGTCAATTTTTCTCTGTTATAAACCATCATTGCCATTTCAGACATGATGTCTACACCAGTTGGGTTACACTAATGTAAATTTATAGTCAAGAGTGCCTTTTCCCTGGCTACAAGGGTAGTACTGCCCTTCAGGGCTCCCTATTGATTGCTAATCAGTTACAAATTGTTGCTGAAGATTGCCCAATACAGTCCCAAACACTTTTTCTGGGTTCACCTTCTAAATATCATACCAGTTATGATGGACTCTGAGATGCTTTACAAGCCCTGCTTATCCTTATCACCCCTGTATCTTTGCTCACCCTGTTCTTCTTTGTGAAATACTTTGCCAAACTTCTCCCATCCCAGTTAAACTCTCACCCATTGAACCTTTTCATAGGTACTATGACTTGTCTTTTGGAGGGTTGTATCCCAGAATTCAGCATAATACCTGGCAAGAGTAGAGATTCAACATGAACTGACTAAAGATATTCTCAGATCCTTTCATAAATGTGTTTTTTTAACAAAGCCTTTTTGATTCCTTCCTCTACTAAAACTCAAAGCATAGTATTGGAGTTTTGCTGTAGTGGTTTCCATCTTCTATCTGGCGTCACTGTTTCTTCTCTATAGTTCTCTCTGCCCCCACTCCCACAGACCATAATCTCCTCTACTTGCCAACCATCTGATAAAACTGTTAACTTATACACCTCATCTGCATCATACACTTGGTATTTAATAAGAACACTAGCACTATCCAATATTTGAACACCACTGACTTAGCAAAGTACTCTCATACTTACTAGTTAACATCATTCCTACAGAAGGTACAGCCAGCCCCCCATATTCTAGGGTTCTACATCCATTGACTCAACAAATTAACGATAAAAATAAAATTGCTTTCATTGTGTCTGTACTGAATGTGTACATACATTTTCTGACCCTCATTCCCTTAACTAGGCAGCATAACAATTATTCATATAGAATTTACACTTCTTAGAGAAGACTTATAGTACATGATAAAATGTGCCTAGGTTATATAGTCAAATACTGTGCTGTTTTATATGAAGATCTCAAGCATCCCAAGAATGTCGGAATCTGTGGAGGGTTTAGAACCAATCTCCATGGGTACTAAAGGACAGGTACATGAATTAGGAAGGACCACTATGTAATAAATAACAGTCATATGTAGCATTTGTAGAGGCCCATTACACGCATGCCTTCCTGAACACTCACAGACCTAGGAGAACAGCCCTGGTTTTGTCCACATTTTGCAGAGAATCAACATGTGTAGGTGCGGTGCCAGGGCCCAGGCACTGGGTCAGTGCCCCTGGCTGAAGCTCAGAAATCCATCTCACAGTTTGAGCTACAAATCGCTTCTGGCCCTTTTGGCTAAGATCAAGTATAAATGCTAGAGCCAAGGAAGGAAGTCAGTTTTTTCCACTACCTTTACAACCTCATCTGTCCTCCCTGGAAATAACCCTAAACATAGACTGACTTATTTGCCAGCTGAGGCCCAGCTGGTAGGATGCATAGTGGCTAAGACCCCCGAGTGTGGAACTTCCCGACTTCAGAGTCGTGCTCTGCCATTTACTAGCAGTACGGCACAGTGCAAGCCTGGCTTCCTGCTCTGTACCTCCTATCTTCATCTGCACAGTGGAGCTAAAACAGTACCAACTGCATAGTTGTGTTGCGGGGACTGAGTTCAAAAGGACACATACAAGGACTACTGCCTGCCTCTTGCGCACATAGTGCCCTTCCTCTTAAAGCCCAGTAAATGACTCCAAACCCAATGAATAGCCCCAAAAGACTTCTCTTGTGTTTCCTGGGCCTTGGGGCTCTCTCCTTGCTAAAACAACCTCTGAGTAGTCCTGAGAGTGCCTTTGCTCTGTGCAGAAGTGTTCCTCACAGCGGTGTCCTTGCACGTCTGGCGGTCACTCTGCCATCTGCCCAGCTCCACACAGAGGGAGAGGTGACTGCGCTGCGATCCCCATCTCCTGCTGTGAAAAGGCCGCTCGGCCTGGTCTTACCCAGCCCAAGTCCCTCCCAGAATCTGCTCCCAGCCCATGGGGAATGTGCCAGCAACTCCACAGATGCGCACTTTGCCCTTGTTCCACACATGGTCCTCCAGATGGGCCTGATATTCTACACCACCCCATTTTCCATTTGTGTGCACTTAACCCAACTAAAAGGCCACCAGTGGTGCCCATGCTCACGAGCTCCCCACTCCTCTTATCTGTCCATCTTTTAACCCCACTTCTGTTTCTCTCTCCCTTTGCTTCTATGTCCCCCCTCCCTCTCATCTCTCTCTCTGAAGCATACTGTTTTGCTCCCTCCATCATTTTCCCACAACAAAATGTACCTCTCTCTCCCCACTGTCTCTCTCACACACACTCACCCCAACACGACAGGCTAATTAGACTCCCAAGTGAGTTGGCCTCACCCCTAAAGGCAGAAGTGAATCAAACTGAGTTAGAAAGAACATACTTCACACCTGTCAATTAAGCTCAATCGCTTATTGTGTGAAACCAGACCCCTGTGCCCAGGGACAGGCCGACCTGGCTGGACTGGGTGAGCCTCAGCTGTCCCTCCACAGTGGCTCAGGGAACAAACGCTCCTTCTGTTCTCAGTGGATGAGAGCATCCCCTGGAATGTCCGGGAGCAGCTGTGGGCCCCTCCACAGGGTGGACACAGGGACTGTTCCCAGCAAGGCTGTGGAACTATATGTACTGCAGTTGGTCAGCTATTTTTATAAAATTCCAGTTACACAGCAAAAGGACAAACACTCTGTCAGGAGGAAAGAGGTGATGCTCTAATGCTGACGTCACCCAAATATTAGTGGCAAGCAAATGTCTTGAGACTGGACTGGCCATAATAGGAAAGAAATATTACTCCAAACAAAGGTGCCTCTATTAATATATTACTTTCAATTTCTAAAGGTCTGCCAACTGGAACAGAGCCCATCAAGAGTGAATTCTGGATGTTGCTGCAAGGGGAGGGTGGGAATAGTTTTAAGGGTGGGCTGCGAGCCAAGGTTTCATCTATCATTTTTTTCATTTGTCAATTACTTGAGGGATTACAGTATCACACGCATGGTGCTGGCCACAGGGGATATCCCCCTAGCTTACAGCTGGGAGGAAAATAAGGACAAGAGAGGAAGAAATGGCCAGTGTGTACACTGAGGGTTGGCTCATGGAAGCCTAGGGAGCTGTCAGCAGCCAGTGAAGAGAAAGAAGTATTCCAGGTCAAAGGAACAGCAAGCATGAAGAGCCAAAGTAGAAGTTGAGAAGCGGACAGCAATTCAATGACAAAGGGTCTAATGGGCTCCGTTCAAGAATGAGAAGTACATTTCAACAGCAAGTGTCTGGCTGCAATGGAAAGAAAAGACTGGAGGCAAGCAGATGGCCACTGTAGTGTACACAGGAGAGAGAAGGAAGGAGTCAGAAGCATTGAGGATGGAGGCAAATCAACAGTAATGATTGATTGTATAAGGAGCTGATTAGGAAACAGGGTCAGAATGACGGTTTGGCCTTGGTTTGAAAGGTGCTGCCATGTTTACCTACTCCTACAGGGACATGTAGAAGGACAGAGTGGTCAGGAGGTGACAAGTCCAACTTGAGGCATCTTGAAGATGTTCACAGAAATGAGTACCAACCAGACTTCAAGGTAGCCCCTTGATCCTACCCCCTGGGATTTACAACTTTGTGTACTCCCTCACCTTGAGTATAGGCAGCACCTGTGACTTCTTCCTGACCAACTAAATAAGGCAAAGCTGATAGGAGATTACCCTTGAAACTATACTGCCATGTTACAGAATATCCTTTGTTAGCTAGATGGATTGGTGACATGCAGTGGAAAGGAGCAGCTATGCTGGGAAAGCCCACAAGGCGAAAAGCTGAGGGAGGCCTCAGGACCGTGATGTTCTTCCTCTTCTCACAGCCCAGACCACACCCAGGTTCTGTGTTCACATAGCCTGAGAGAAACACCTCTGCCAGCAACCTGAACAAGCTCTGTGATAGATTCTTCCCTAGTTGAGCATCAGATGAGAACACATCCAACCAAGACCTACAAGCAACCTGAAAAGCCCCTGAGCAGACCTCAGTATCCATGTCTAGACACCTAATCCAAAAAGACCAAAAGATAATAAACACATGTTTGTTTGAGACAACAAATGCATGACAATTTGTTATGAAGTGAAAGAAAAATAAGACAGCACCTAATTGAAGGGGGCAAACAAGGCATTGAGTACTTGGATTTTGACTTCAAGACAGGTGTCAAAGGGCCAGCCAGTTAGCCCAGTGCACTAAAGCACCTGCTTAGGTAGGTGCAGCAAACAGGGTTCAACCTTCAGTGTGCCATGTGGGCCCTGCCCTGAGGCTGCGCTGAGACACTGACTGAGACTGGTTGTGTGCCTGTAATCCCAGCCCTTGGCAGGCTGAAAACAAGAGAATCACTATGAGTCCGATCTGTGTAGTAAAAAAGAGAGAGATAGGCGTCAAACCTGAAGATAACATCTTTGGCAATTATTACTGCATAATGGGCCAGCCAAATAGCTCAGCGATCCCTGGCCTGCCATGCCGGCCCCGCCCTTGGAGCGCGCTCAGACAGCAATTGAGACTGGGCATGGTGGCATGCACCTGTAATCCCAGCTCTTGGGAGGCTGTAAACAGGCGGATCACTACAAGTCCAATCTGGTACTGAGACCCTGAACACCCTGTAGGCTCTTCCCTAAAATACAAAAAAAAAAAAAAAAAAGTTACTGCATAAACAGTGCAGAGCCATGAAGAGTATAGAATGATAAACAAGACATCTAAGATAAGCTGGAGGACCTTATGAAGATTCCAAAGAAGAGTGCCCAGGGAAACAGGAGGAAAACAAGGACCATGATTGTGTCAATAGAAGACCTTTTGAAGAACACTCACTATGTGTTTTTGTTTAGATCTAAAGTGTCTCTCGTAAGCCTCCTGCTTTCAGAGGTAGAGCTTTTGGAAGATCACAAGATCACAGCAGCACTGTGTCCATCAGTGGATAAAGTTTTTCATGAGCTCATGGATTAATGTGCATTTTGGAGTGCAGCCTGGTTGGAGGTAGGTCACTGCAGGCAAGAACTCCTTGTCCTCAGAGCCTCCCTTCTCTCTTTGTTTTTTGGCTGCCATGGTATGAACAACTTTCCAGTACCAGGCCCTTCTGCTATGGTGTTTCTGCCTTACGTTGAGATAACCATGGGAAACTTTAAACCATAATAAGGCTGTCTTCCTTTAAATTGCAGTGTCAGGTAAGTGACTAATAAAATGCGCCACTATCTGCTCAAGGCATTAACACTTCATTCTACAACACCATCAGGTAAGTGCAGTTGTGTTAGCATTCTTGTTTACAGATGAGCAGACTGAGGCACAGAGACAGGAAGAGCAGAGCACTCCAGTGGTGCTCCAGAGCATGCATTCTTACTCATTTGCGCAATGTTGGTGCTTTCTGTTATGAGAAGCAAAAATTTAAGGCAAGCTTTTTTAACCACATGAGGGTATTTACTGGTTTACTCAATCTAAAAAGATGAGGGATGGGACATATGATACATTGGGGACCCTGAAGCAATGTCACCACTGTTTCTTTCCCCGTGCCTTTGCCTGTTCCTCCTCTACAAAGTCTCAGCTCAGCTTTCCTTATGTTGGATTTATTCTCAGATGAGCTCTATGGGCATCAAGACAAAGCCAGTCCCCGCAAGTCCAGCCTGATGTTATCTTCAGAGAAGGGCCTCCAGCCATCACTACCTACCCAAAACAAATCATGGGGAGATTCCCTAGTTTTTGTCCCCACAAAATTTATATACTTAAGCCTTAACCCCAATGTGATATTAGGAGATGGTGCTTTTGAAGGTTGATTAGATTGTGAAGATAGAGCCCTCATGAGTGAGCTTAGTGGCCTTATGAGAGAATCCCGCAGAATACCACTGCTTTTTCTTCCATGTGAGAAAGTGCTGTCTTTGAACCAAGAAGCAGCCTTTCACTAAACACTAAATCTGCCACCAACTTCTCTTTGGACTTTCCAAGCTCCAGAACTATTAGAAATACATTTCTTCTGTTTATAAGTCATTGTGTCTGTTGTAATCTGTCACAGCAGCCTAAAAGGCCAGGGTAACTCCCCCAATCCTAAATTAAGAGTCAACTGAGAGATGAGTAAAGAAACTAGATAGAGCCCACACAACAAATTGGGGAGGGCGTATGGTGGACTTACATGTTTACCACATGATGTATATGTTTAGCAAATATGGCTTTCTACTATTGCACCTATGTATAAGAGCCACCAAGTGCCAAGTAACACTGGACTACTTGCAGGAGTCCTAGAGGGGCACACCCTGGGAATGCAGCCAACCCAGCCAAGCTTGCCACAGGAATCACAACGTACCACCTCAACAAAATGTATATTCTCTGCAGGTGGAAATGGAGTCGGGAGCTTAGCCACTCTGTCTCCTAAACTCACCTACCAGGAGGTTACCTCTCCACTCACTTTCTGACCCTTCCTACTCTCCCCTTTACAGTCTAGCAAGAAAGAAACTACATCACAGGCACATGCATATTACAATGGCTAAAGTTTAAAATCATGATAACCAAGTACTGATAAAGAAATGTAGCAAGAGGAAGTCTTATCCATTGCTTATGAGAGTGCAAAAACAGTACAGTCACACTGGAAGACTGTTTCTTTTGAAGTTAAACATATTTTTACCTGGTAACCCAAGATTCCCACTATTAAGCATTTACACACCAAAACTGAAAACCTCTATCTACACAAAGATGTATACATGAACAAATTTCCATAAATCTCAAGGGCAAAACTAAACAACAAAATAGGCTTGTCAGGATAGTTTAGTGGTTCTCAGACTTCAATGCACATCGGCATCACCTGGAGAGTTTGACAAAACAGGCTGCCTTGCCTGCTCAAGGACAGTTGGTGAGTCTGGAATGAGGTGCAAGGACAGGTGTGTCTCACAGCTTCCTGGAGACTGTATTTTAAGAACCACTGCTCTTGCAAAAAATTTCTCCACATAGAAATGAGGACCAGAAAATAAGAACCAAGAGAGAACTATTTCTTCCTAACCAGGCATTTGAGTGGATCCAAGAAAAGCAGTAAGTAGCTGAGAGGACCAGACATTTCATGGATAGTCTCAAAGTAAGGCAAGGACCATTTCTCATGGGGAAAAAGTGGGTCTTTTCCAAAGAATTAGGGTTAGAAGGTAAATAGATGTAGCAGACTCGGTTCTCCATAGAAACAAATAGAAGAGAGAGAGATGGACTGTGTTTACTGCCCAAAAGGAGAAGTCCAAGATCTTCAGTGAGCAAAGCAGAAACACAAGAGAACCACTGGTGTAGATTCTATCTGAGCCCAAATGCCTGAGACTCAGAAGGACCAATAATGCAGGCTCAAGCAGACCAATGTCTCAGATGTGTCTCAGAACACAACAAAATCTCTCTAGTGGGCCTTTCATTGCATTAAGGTCTTCAAGGATTAGAAAAGCCCACCCACATTGGAGAAAGCACCATATTTTACTCAAACTACTGGTTCAGATATTGATCTATCCAGAAAAACTGTTTAACCAGATATGTGGGCACCTCATGGCCCAGTCAGATTGACAGAAAATTAACCTTCAACACTGATGTCAGCAATCCAGAACAACACTGGTTAGGGAGGTGCACTGGGGAAGCTGAAGACTGGGAGTGGTAGAAAGGACCAAGGGGCAAGTGAAAGCCCAGATAGTCTACATGGATGATGGAGGCGTATTCACTAGGTTTAGGATGTTGAAGGCCACAGTGACCTTGGAAGGGCCAGATTGCACAGGTGAAAGTGGTGGAGGTTACAGAGTGACAGTGACCCAAGGTGAGGAAATGAGTGTTTGACATACAGGGCCCATTCAGTAATTGTGGAAGACACATATGAGAAGAGGGGTTAGAGATCTAGGGCAGTGAGGTCTGCATTTCTTTTTTAATATGAGGAGTATATAACTAAGGACATGAGTAAGTCAATAACAAGAGATTGAAAATGCCATGAAATGAGTATATTCGCGTGAAGATAAGCATCCGTGGACCCCATGCACAGGTGGAGCCAGTACTCCAGAGCAGGGCCATGGGGAAGAAGGGTGACAGCGTGCAGACACAGGTAAATGTGAGAGCTTAGACAATGAGAAGAATGACTGAAATAGAGACTATGAGTGATAGAACTGCTAATAGGCTATAGCTATTAGAATTTAACTCTCTACCACAAGAAATTGAACTTTATGAATCTAGCCAGGTGTGGGCCTAACAATCTAGAGGAAGTCACTTGTGCTCCTCTTCAAAGAAGAAAGTCAGCCTAATGAGACAATCAGCCTTGCTTGTAAAAGTACGGAAGACCATGTGCACACTGGCAAATGAGTCAAATGTGCTGAATTCTGCCAGAGTCACCAACCAGCAAAATCATTAGGAGGGTCACCTTCAAAGTTATATCAAGACCTCAACAAGTGGGCTTATTGGTGGGTCAGAAGTGGGTCACTTGCCTGTAACCACAGCAAATCCAAGTGGATCAACTGAGTACAACACTGTGGATAAGAAGGATATGAGTACCTCACATTCATTAACCTGGGGAAACTACAGGTGACTCTCCTTCCACTCTCAGCCCAGACAGCCACCCACTAGTAAAGGCCATAAAAAAGTGAAAAAAACAAAAGGACAAGTCTTTTGTTTCATATCCCAAAGCGGCTCATCTTCTGTTCTATGTGCCAAGGCTGAGCTTGCATTTCCAAAGAATTTTTTTTCTCCCTGAATTCTTTGGCCATGACTAGTAAAAAAGCCGTCCCAGTTGAGGGCCCCAATTAATTCACAGGAAAAACAAGAATGGCTCCAGTTCTCTTTGTTCCTTTTCCAAAAGGTGAGATAGTTTCTGAGCTTCTGGTGTCTTTTAACACCTGCTTTCTTAGGAACTCTCCAAAAGCAGTTACTATATTTCATCATTCTGAGATGCAGAACTTCCTTCCATGGTATCACCTTAGTGACAAGGAGGCCTTATAATCAGCTGGTCCATCTCGCAGTCAGTGTCTCTATTTTGATGAACCCTAGAAGCTGCCCTTTAGTGTTTCAGTTAACATCCTTTACTAACATGTTTTCCATAATTCTAACCACAACTCCTACACATTTGATAGGATTGTTCATGTTATAGTAGAGCAAAGAGCTTAGACAGACACAATAACCTGCTGAAGTCCACATGGTTAGTGAGTAAGAGAATGCGGTTTGAGAAAGTCATGTTGCCTCTTGATTTTTTTTTCTTTTGTGTTTTTTTGAGACAGGATCTCCATATGCAGTTCAGGCTGGCCCTGAGCTCATTTTGTAGCCCAGGCTCCTCTGAAACTCACAGCAATCCTCCTGTCTTAGCCTCCCAAATGCTGGCATGCACCACCATGCCTGGTTATTGCCTTCTGAAATATTCTAGCTGACTCAGAATTACCAATGAACTATATCTATGAATAATGCTACTGTTTGTCTTCTTAAGGTTCACCTGTTGGAAACGATGACCAGCACAAGTGTTCGAGGTGGAACCTCTGGGAAAGAATTGAGTCATGAAAGCTCTGCCCTTATGAATAGATGAATTTATTTGTAGATTAATGGATTAACAGCTTATTATGGGATTGGCCGTGTTAAAGTAAGCTCCCCTACTAGGGCCACATGATGTCCTTTGCTAGTTAAGATGCAGCAAGAAGGCCCTCACCAGGTGCCTCTGCTATGCTCTTATACTTCCAGCCTCCAGAGTTCTGGTCTTAATAATGCTCTATTCTTTATGTCCTACAGATTATAATATCCAGTTATAGAAATAACTGGAGGTGAACAAAGATGGAGGAGATGAACAAGGTGCAAGGAACATGGGATGAACAAGGATTGTAGGTTAAATTCTATCAGCATGCATGTAAAGACAGTCATATACAGGGAAATTCCCCAAGTGGCTATGGCAGAATGCAGCTGTCATCTTCCCAAAGTCTCTCCATCTCCATCCATAAACATAACACAAGGACAACAATGGCAACCCTTAACCGAGGACTTGCACGTCACAGAAACTGTGCCAAGCATTTCACCACACTTACTTCATTTGTATCACAGCCCAAAATGATAGATATAATTTTCCTTATTAGAAACTGTTGCTCAGAGTATTTAGGGGACTCACCCAAGAGGACAGCTTTAGCAAGGAAGAAAACCAGGATTCGGTCCTGCCTGTCTAGCACCAGAAAGCACTAATCCATGTCCCGTCTGGCACACTCCCCAAGGGAGACACGGGATGAGAGGATCCCTGATGCCCTGTCCCATGCACAATGATGCAAAACTCACAAATAAGCATGCAATGGCCCTATTTCTGGGCAACTTGACCCCTGATGAGGTGTTTGAAAGTGATTTTGTTTTAGAGGATCCTCACAAGGTTTAAGCATAGAACGACCACATGATCCAGCATGTCCATTGCTAAGAATGAATGTAAAAATTAAAAACAGGTTGGAAAAGGTGCACGCATACTAATTTCCTAGTGGTACTGTACACGACAGGCAAAAGATGGAAACAATGCAAACATCCATCAACAGATGAATAAACAAAATGTGACACACACATATAAAAAATTACACAACCTACAGGAGATATTAAGTTCTAAAACATGATACAACATGAATAAGTCTTAAAGACATTATGCTAATGAGAAAAAGGAGAAATATTTGTGATTCCACTAACATGAGATACCTGATTTATTCAAAAGAATAAATAAAACAATTAGAATGGTAGTCCTGGGGCCGGGGAGATAGCTCAGCAGCATAAGTGTCTGCCTGTCAAGTGTAAGATCCCTAGTTCGATCCCCGGTACTGAAGAAAAAAAAATGAATCGTGGAGAACTGATACTTAACAGGTCCAAAATTTCTGTTTGGAAAGATGGAAAAGTTCCAGAGGTAGATGGTGATAATGACAGGACAACACTGTGAATATATTCAATGTCACTGTCTTTAAACTCATAAACAGTTAAAATGGTAACTTTTATGTCATATACACTTCACAATAAATTTTTTAAACCTCCAAAAAGAGGAGATATATATGAGATTAATTATGCTTCCTTAAATAGAGGGAATTTTTTTTTTCACTAGTACTAATCAAACCCAGGGCTTTGTGCATGCTGGGAGAGTGCTTTGACCCTGAGCTACAGCGCTAGCCCTATTTTGCTGCTATTATTTTTATTTTAAGATATCTCACTAAATTTTCCAGGATAGCCTTTGACCTGTCATACTCCTGCCTTAGTCTTGACTAGCTGAGATTATAGTGTGGCTGCCTCACCCAGTTTAAGTAGAAACTTCTGAGACTTGTGTTAAGATGGAAGAGCGGAATCTTGTTCAAGCAACACATGCTGAAGAAGCAGGTGAGGAGGGCAAAAGGGGGAAAGTTGCTGCTCTGGGAAGAGGGAAGATATAGGAGAGCTGGAGGGCATGAATTCTGCTAGACAATCCCGGGCATCAACCCAGAGCATCTCTGGGCAGATGGCAAGTTCAGTCTTGACAGCAAGGAAGGGCCAAGGGACTCCATGTCATTGAGGGAGAAACCATCTATCTCAGGACTCTGGGGAATTACTTTTTTAAAAAACTACACACACCCACTAACCCTTTCACATAGCAAACAATACCATTTCCGGCCTCAAGCTGAAGTAAATGTCTGTGCATCCTAATTTTAATTACAATAAGGAAACAGCTGACTAATGAAGTCATTGTTGGGCCTTTGGGTGACATTGGTGCAACCTGAAGTGTTTTTTCACATCAGAGCCCGGATCCGGCCTGTGGTGCTGATGGATACACTCTGACGGCCAGCTCCTCCACAGCCACAGTTTCCAGGTGAGCTGTGGGGCTCTTTCCCCAGCAGCCGGTGGAGAAGGCACCGCGGGAGGCCAGGAAGGACCAGCTCATGCCAGTCTGCTTCCTGCTGAAGCCAGAAGCATCCGGCCAGCTTTTTGAATTTGTTTCTTTTCTTTCTTTCTTTTATTTTTTTTTT
>NDGN011431255.1:0-14650 GCA_002564285.1 Tympanoctomys barrerae | reverse complement strand
ACACACACAGTGTCTGTATATATAAAAAGAAGATTGAGAATTAATCACTGATTCAATCTAAATGATACTTTCCACAGGAAAGTCAGGATAACTTGTACCAAATTGTATATAGAGAATTCCAACACAAGCTTACTATTAGCATATGAGCAGGTTTTGGCTGTCTGAGAGCTTCATTCAGTGTTAAATTATGCTCCCTTCTGCATTCCTTCTACCTTTCTGACAAATGTTCCCTCAAATTTCTTCTTCACCAATCCCTCACTCTGGTTATACAAATGATCTCAAAAATATTTGTTCTCTTTTCTTTCATTCATTTGTAGTTATCTCTTTCTTGTGTTTTTTTTTTCTTGCAGAGCAACATTTCTGCTTTCTTTTTCCTTCCCTAAACTTCCACATTCCAATCTATCTGTCCATCAGTCATTGTGGGTACTTGATAAATGCTGAACATTTAAAAACATTTTAATATATACTATACTTGGCTCTGTAGGTGCTGATAAAACCAATAGTAGTTCTCTCATTGCAACACAGTGATTGGGTCTGATCTTCTAGGCTGAATAGGTTGAAGAGGTTTGTAAATGCCAAACCATAACCAAAGCCATGATCATGTTCATGGAAAACATACTAACAAGATCTTCATACTAGTGGAAGTGTTTTTCACTCTAATTGATCTTCAATGCCAAGGAAACATGTGTGTGCATGTACACACACACACACACACACACACACATCATAGAAACATGAGAAAACAAGGCAACAAATGGCCTTCAATAACTCTTACCTTCTCCAAAACGGATCCCTTAGATATGGATGGGAAGACACCAAAAACCAAATACATGAAGTGACTGAAGCAACAGAAGATACAGAAAAGCAGTTGTGTAAGATGTTCAGCAGGCTTAAAGATATTTCAATAGATGAGGGATATAGAAAGAAGTGCAAATGTGTTTAAAGAAGAAGCTAACAAAAATTTTCAGGAATTAATGAAAATGATACATGATATTGATGGCTTTGTTAGTAAAGAATTAGACATATGAAAACAAATAGAAATCCCATACATCAAAGTTTCTACTGAATATAAGAGCAGCAGAAATGAATGCAAGGAGAAACCGTCAGAATTAGAATAAGGTTGGTGTAATATTCCGGTTTTTTGTCTCCATGTCTTGAGCCCAAGTTTAAGACTAAAGCAAGATGCTCAACATAAGAGCGTGGATACTTATGTGTCACTGAGGTCTCCATACATGTTACTAGCATCCCCTGTAATGAACTCAAACCCTCAGTGCCACTACATTTCCACAGAGCACTCACGAGCTCTGAGGTAAGGTGTTTGTCACCTGAAATGTGTACCAATGCCAAACAAGAGTGGAGGATCCAGAAGTTAAGGGACTGCATATCCAATCTGGTGATCAGGGCCTCAGCGTGAGGTGGAGCATCTCTTTAGGGTGGTTGCTCTGGGCCTTTCACTTCCTGTTCTGCTCCCTGTGCACAGGCAGAGTTGTGGAACAGGTGTTCTGGGGAGCCTACCTTTCATGATCAACCCTGTCAGGGCACAGGCTATGGAGCAGGTGCCTATCCTGACCATGCTCTTCCAAAGGGCACTGATTTCAAGAAATGTTAGCCAAGGAACATCATGAGTGACAAGTAAAGACCGTCAGCACAGCCACCTCTGGCTGGCATCTGATCAGGTTTTCAGATATACAACTTACCAATGCCTGTCTATTTTCTAAGTCCCTTATGGCTATTTCAGAGAAAACCCAGGACCAAAAGGAAAATGCTCCACACCATGGATGTTGGAAGGCATTTTAATGTAACTCTAGTGGATTGATGGAAACTCATTCCAGATCATCACCCCAGAATCAGTTTGAGTTCACTTTAAATGGAGCTTGCAAACAAGAAGTACAGAGCCGATTGCTGGTTATGACATGACTGCTCACGTGAATTATATGGATCAAGTCATATGTTGTCAGGCAGATTTGTTTTAAACAGACTTACTTAGAAGTAATTATTCATCATTAGTGAGTAACATGATGGGAAGGAGGGGGTTTGAGCAGACAAGTAGAGTTAAATGCATCATGGACAGGGCCAGTTTGTTCAGGGCATAACACATAAAGTCCTTGAAGTAAGCTGAAATAAAAACTAGACATATACATATTTAAGTAGAAAAATACAGATCTTACAGGTGAATGTGGTTAGATTGCCCTATCTGGCTGTTTGGAAGAAGCAGCTGGATGCAGACAAAAAAGGCTACCTGAGCTTTACAGTCCATCTCAACAAAGTCCCAGGCTGCTGACTGATTTTTAATCGTTTATATTAAGATTTTATACATTTGTGATTACACCGCAGCCTCATTTTCTTCAGATGCCCAAAAGGCAGGATAATAGCAGGCTTGTTAAACTCTCAGTTCCCCACCTGATGTCCAAATGCTGGAGGAGAACACATGTCCGTAGAGTAGAGTTTTAGCTCTGTCATGCATGCATAGTTTTGTTTTTTCAGTATGGTAGATTACAGCCAAAGTCTTCATACAGTGCTCGAGCCTCAGCTCCACTTACTTTTATTTTAGCTTTGGGAATAAGTCTCACTAAGTCACATAGTTGCCCAGGCTAAGCTTGAACTTTGATATTCCTGAGTCAGCCTCCTAGAGTGTTGGAATTATAGATGTGCACAACCATGCCTGGTTTACAATGATTATAAGTAGTAAAGTTTAGTCTAGGTCACCTACAGGATGGGTTTTGCAGTCTGGATGGGTTTAAGACAATTCCCTCTGGGCCTCGGGAGGACCTCAGCTGAAATCAATAGACAATAAGAAGGGGTTTCAGCACTCAGCAGTGTTTACTTCTGCACCAAGGAAGCACAGGTCCTGTCTTACTCTTCTCTTGGTGCTGGGACAAATACCCAACACTCAAAAAGAAGGAAGGAGAGGTTATCTCACAGTTACTGGAAATTGATAGCTTAAAACAGCCTGAATTACATAGCAAGAGCTCAGGGCCTTATTTGCTCAGTAGAGAGGGTCAGTGCCTCTGTCTTCTCCAAACATCCTCTCTGTGCTCAAGACAACCTCAATCGCAGACATTGTTGCCCTACAGTACAGGTTATGGAGAAGAAGCTGGGGTGTCACCATGTCCAGGATAACCCTCTGCACACCTGAGAGAGACTCCAGCCTGAGCGGCAGCTCAAGATGCAAGTTTAAAGATTTAAGTCTCTGTGTCTCAGGCCCTGGAACCCCGCCCTGGTACTCTAGCCCCACTTCTTAATTCACTTGCTGCTCCTCAAGCATCATCTTCCCCATGACTTACCTGAGGTTTTGGGAGGACAACTAGACACAAACCATAACATCCTGTCCCTAGGCCCTCAAAGTTTCATGCACATCCCTTTGTCCAAAAGGTATTTTAGTCCATCTCCAAAAATTGCTAAAGTCCCAATAGGTTCAACATTGCTGAAATGTCCAAGTCCCAAGACTCCTCCAAGATCCAAAGCAAACTTTGAACTGTGAGCCCCTGTACAAATGAAAAGTTAAACACTTCCAACATTTTAAAGGCACAAGATAAATATTGCCATTCCAAAAGGCATACGCAGGAGGATATGAACAGTTGGAGCCAAAACAAATCCAAACTCCAGCAGGACAAACATTAAGTCCTGTGGTTCCATGTGGAAACATCTGAAGCAATTTGTGGCAAGTTGTGAGCTTCATATGGCACTCTTGGTGGTAGCTCTCATGGCTTCTCTTAGCTGGCTTTTCTCCCTCTTTGCATTTTTCCTTAGATGATCCACATTCCTGGCTTTTCCAAACTTCTGGGATTTCCACTAAATGGGTTTTTAACTTATATTTTTACACACTGTCCTCTCAGGAGCACACTGCCTTACATCCTAGGCCTTCTTCTGAAATTTAGGTGGAAGCCTTATTAATCTCAGAATTCCTATATTCTATTGTCACCTAAAACCAGTGCCATGTGAATGATGCCAAGGTCTGCTGCCAGCTGGATCAGTAGCCAGGCTTTCCTCTCTCTCTCTCTTGGCTTTAGGGGTCAAGTGTCTGGATTGCTGAGTACTCTGACTCTGATTCCAGGAATAAACTCTCTATGCCTGTGCAGTTCTGGAATCTGGTATGGCTGTTGCCTCCATTCTGCAACCTGGTGTAGCTACTGCCTCCATTTTGGAACATGGGACTTTTCTGCATTTCTCCTCAAAGCAAGTACTTTACCCTTGTGACTCTGAGGCTGCAAAGAGTGAGAACCTGCCACCTCCTGTGATGCTCTCAATACATCTTTTTTACTTTCCTGTTCCTCCTGGACAATGGAGATCTCAGCTATATTTTTGCAGTCCACAGCCTTCCTGGTGCTTCCTTTCTGGCCAAACTAACATTTTAAATCATGCTGATGGGCTCTTTGCTTTTCATTCTCAACATATAGTTGGCTAAAGGCCCCCAACAATAACCATGTCACTGCCCCAATATGCAGCTGTGTTGAATTTTCTTTGAAAGATCAATCAGTCCTTAATGTTTAATATCAGTCTCAGGCAGTCTCTGGACATGGGCCAAATTCAAACAAACTTTCTGCCATGCCAAAACACAAATTATATGTAGACCAACAACCGATTCAGTGCATCTTGCCAGCAGAAATCTCAATGGACTTTACAGGCAAGATTTCTATGAATCTTCTTGTCTGAGTTCTAAACAGAATCTTTCCTGCAGAACAGCCGAAGCTATTCCAGAGCTTCTCTTCTAGACGACATCTCCAAACACTTCCTATCCCTTTTTGTAAGCCAGTCCCAAAAGCTTGCAATCCACATGGTTAGAATTAGCCACAGGGAAAAATCCCACTCCTCTAGTACCAAATTCTGTCTTAGTTATTCTTCTTTTGTTGCTGGAAAAAATACCCAATACTCAAAATGAAGGAAGAATTTATTTGATTCACAGTTACTGGAGGTTTCATAGTTTATTTATTTATTTTTATTTTATTTTATATTTTATATTTATTTTATAAAAGGATCTACAGGGTGTTTAGGGTCTTACTACTAGATCAGACTCATAGTGATCTGCCTGTTGGCAGCCTCCCAAGAGCTGGGATTATGGGCACATGCCATCACACCCAGTCTTGGAGGTTTCATAGTTTAAAACAGCAAAAACTCCAGGCCTTATTTGCTCAGCAGAGAGGGTCAGTTCCTCTGTCTTCTCTAAACATCTCCTCTCTGCCTGAGGCAGCCTCAATCACAGACAGGCCCTTAACAGGATCACTTTCTGCCCAGCAGCTCACTGCACTGCAGAATATTTCCTGGTGGGACCCCATCATGTGGGACAGTGGGACAGGAGCTATGTCCATCCTCCTGGGCTAGTCTAACCAACCAGCTGGCAACAACTCTCATATCCCAGATATAGCAGAATCCGATGGCATCCAGCCTCTAAAGCCCTGTAGTGAATCTAGGAGCTAATCTCATCCTCATGCCCAAATTCCTGGTGGGGACAGCTTTAGAAAAGAGCCTGAATTTCATGCAGTGCCCAGGATCACCTTCAAAGTCCTGCGATCAACATTTGCCCCACTTTCTGTCCCACTTCTAGGCAACCAAGGAAATGGAGGGCCTCAGCTCTTCTGAGCCAGAACTGCAACATGGTACCCAAGCAAGTGATGTGTTCTTCACCAATAGCATGAGCTAACCAGGACTGATGGATGAATTGCCAAGTTGGAGGTGAGGGCAGTAGTGTCTCTCAGCCCCCACTTTCACACAGTGAAAAGCCACACTGAGCTGGCTTTGTAGCCTCTTCTTGTTCCCTGAGCATGTGGGGTATGATTTTTAACTTTTATCATTGTGATTAGTGAGGTAAAATGAGGAAGAACCCTGGCACAACAGATCCCCTGTAGAAGATGGCTTCCTGTGGATTCTGTCAGTGGTTGGTGGGGCTCTCTGTTGTAGCTGACACCGTGAGGAGGTAAGGAGCATAAAATCTGGAGCAGAGGTGTGGAACCTATGGGGTTCCTGATTGTCCTGGATGTGGCTAGCAAGGAGGCTGCTCTGTGACCCCCAGTGCATGTTGGCCCAGGGCTGGTTCTAGGAGGTATGGCTGATCTGTTAAAAGTTAGATCAATCTGAAATCCATGTGCTGGTGCCCTTGGTCCAGGGCTAAGGTTATTAAGAACTTGTATCCTGAGCTGATGGGGTCTCATGCAGGTTTCAGCACCAGCTTTCTCTGGAGGACTTGGGGGTCTGAACTGGGACTTGGGGTCATTCTGGATATTCGAGGCTTCAGAGCATCCCAGGAGTGGTCTCAAGCTCTGGATCTCTGGGTGAGTCAGGCTCATGTGGATAGTTTGGATAATGAGTGTGGATCCTCCAGTCAGACAGGAGCCAGGTGGGCACTATAGATATTGAACTGGCTTACAGGGAACAGGCAGTGTTAGACCTTTCCATAAGTCCAGGTCAGGAGAGCTAGAGAGTGTAGGGAGGCCCCTAGGTCTCAGCCACACATTGGCAGAAAGGGAAGTTTGAATGCACCAACTCCGCTGGTCAGGCTATGAGTTGGCCGGCAGGGCAAAATGACCCTGTTGCTGTCCCAAAACTGGCTACCCCTTTCTGCTGGATATACTGTCTGGCTCTATAATATGTCTGGAGGTGATGGTCCAGCCTGCTGATGCCTCATCTCTGGCTGTCTCACAGATGGACAGGAAAGATGCCCAGGTTCACCTGTGTAGAGTGCATCTAGGTTCTGTGCCTCTGCCCCAGTTCTTGGCCCTTACACAAGATGGTCTCCTCTGAGGCTGTCTTATGTTGGTTGGGATGAAGGTCAGGGAGTTGCCAGGGTGCCCCTATTTTATTTTTTGGCCTGTGCTCTGGTGCCATAGCCACACAGCCTAGTGTCCCAGACCTGGGTGGCTGCCAGGGTGAGAATTTTCTATCAACCATAGATTGTTCTCAAAGTCTCTTGCTTGCACACTCACTCATTCTTCCGAGGCATTGCCAGCATGGTGTCACACTGGGTCTGTATGATCTTTTCTTTAGGACAAGTGCAGTGGATAGCAGTGCCCTGTGTGAAAGCCCAGCAGCATGTGACAAGGAAAAGGGTTGTGTGGTCGTGCAAGCAGCTCGTGACAGCCCGTGACATGTTATGAGCTGTGATGTGTGCATGGAGACAGATATATTGGCTTATGAAAACTTCAATGGGCACAGTAGGGCTGTCTCTATAGGATTTGGGGGGTGAAAGGAGACCAGCTCTTACTGGGACAGGATTGCCAAGCCTCACTGGGGAGCTCACCTTGCTGAAGGTTGGGAAAGCATGTGCCTTCTCTGCACATCAGGGCCAGTGTGGGGTCTGTGGTCACTCGCCAGGTAGTCATCCTGGGAAAGCCATAGGGTCATTCTAGCATTTTCTTTATTAGAAAAAAGTAAAATCCATAATTTTTGTCCATGTTCTCTGGCCTAAGCAAAATTTGATTGAAGTGATGTGAACAATGAAGATTAGGTAAATTATGGGGACCTAACACTGTGGCCAGGGACTAGCAGCAGGGGAATGGGAAGACCCAATAAGCACATCACTGAGTAGAGTGCTCTAAAAGGGACAGTGGTGCCTGGGGCACAGCACTCAGAATGCACTTCATGCAACCAAGTTGATTGTTGAGAACAAAACCAAAAGCTTAACTTTTATTTAAAAAGAATTCTATTATTTACATAGAGCCACAAAACAAAATCAAAAACATTGGCCAAACATGATTGACATTAATGGAGGGCAAAAGCAGGGGTGGGGCAGGAACTGACCTGGGGCAGGGGGAGCTCAGCAGCTGGGCCCTGAAGTGAAGGCCCCAGGAACCTCTGCCCTGCAGGTGGTGCACAAGGGTCTCCTGGTGCTCCCTTTGGCTGTGGGGCCAGAGCAGGGAAGGGAGCAGCAGGATGAGGTGACATGAGCTTTGTAAGTACAGCAGGCTGGAGCTTTGCAGGTGGAGCTGCTATGTGCTCTGTAGAGGGAGCTGGGAAGTGCTCTGCAGGTGAAGCTTGGAAGGGCTCTGCAGATGGAACTGGGAATGGATCTACAGGGAGAGCTGGCAGGAGTTCTGCCGTGGGAGCTGGCACAGGCTCGTCCAGTGGAGCAGGGCAGAACTCTTCAGTTTGAGCTGAAATGTTTTCTGAAGGGGGATGTGGGAAGGGCTTTGCATTTGGGGCAGGGCAGGGCTCTCCAGTTGCATCTGGTTTGGACTTTGCAGGAGGATCTTTCATGGGCTCTGCCAGTGGACCTTTCACAGGCTCTGCAGGAGGAGCTGGGAAGGGCTCTAGAGTGGGAACTTGGAAAAGCTCTACACAGGGAGCAGGCATGTGATGTGCAGGTGGAGCTGGGAAGGGCTCTGCAGATGGAAACGGGAATGGCTGTACACATGGCGTAGGCATGTGCTCTGCAGGGGGATCTGGGAAGGGCTCTGGAGTTGGAAATTGGAACAGTTCTTCATGGGGAGCAGGCATGTGCTGTACAGGGGGAACTAGGAAGGGCTCTGTAAATGGAAAAGGGAATGGCTCTACATATGGAGCAGGCATGTGCTCTGCAGGTGGAGGTGGAAAGGGCTCAGAAGTTGAAACTTGGTAAAGCTCTACAGGTGAAACAGATGTGTGCTCTGCAGGGGTATCTGGCACTGACTCTGGAGGGGGAGCTGGCACAGGTTCTGCACTTGAAGCTGGCATGTGCTCTGCAGGAGAAGCTGGAAAGGACCCTGCAGATGAAACTAGGAATACCTCTACAGATGGAGAAGGCATGTGCTTTGCAGGTGGAGATGGGATGTGCTCTGCAAATGGAGCTGGCACAGGCTCTGCAGGAATAGCTAGTATAGTCTGCAGGTGGAGCTGTCATGTGCTCTGCACGTGGACCTCACATGTGCTGTGTAGATGGAACTTACATTGGATCCACAAGTAATGCTAGCTTGTGCTTCACAAGGGGAGCTGCCTTGGGCTCTGAAAGGTGGAGCTGACAGACTCTGCAGATGGAGCTGGAAAGGTCTCTGCAGCAGGAGGTGGCAGGGCCTCTGCAGGTGAAGCTGGGGTGGGCTTTGTAGGTGAAGTTGGCATGGGCTGTAAAGGGGGAGCAGCAGAAGCCTCTGTAGATGTAGCTGGGAATTTCTCTGCATCTGGAGCTGGCACTGGCTCTGCAAGAGGAGCTGGCATGGGCTCAGCAGGTGGAGCTTTCATGGGCTCTGCAGGTGGAGTTCAATAGGGCTCAGAAGGTGGTGCAGAGTTTGGTTCTGCTGGTGGAGCTGGCATGGCATCTGCAGGCAGAGCTTGCACAGGCTCCTTTGGTGGAGCTGGCATGGGCTCTGCAGGTGCAGGTGGGATGTGCTCTCCAGTTATGATTTCAACTTGGACTGGAGGTGGACATGGGTGTGCAAAAGCAGAAAAGATCACCAACTACCTATGTTCCTTTCTGGGCAAAACCTTCCTACTACCTAGCAGAAACAGCTCTGTGCACAAAACCTCCCAGGATGTCCTCCCATATAACTTCCCCGCTGCCTGCTAAGAGTCTCAGTATGAAATGGGCTCCCTCCCATATGCCTACAGATCCATTCTTCAGTTTTCCTCACCTGTGGAATCTGCCTCAGTGGGCTCAAAGTGCTCTTGCAGAGTGCTTTGTGGATCAGCTGGGGGATCCTCCTGGAAGTGAAGCTCAAGGGAAGAGTCAAGGACTTTGGAGATGGACTTGGGGAAAGCAAAGAGCAGCAGTGATAGGATTGGTGTGGCCTCCCATACTCTCTGCCCAGGTTAACAGTGGTGGTGGACTCTTGGCCTCTTACCCAGTCTGTGCAGAATACAGCCCCATGCTGTCTAGACCCGCATATTAGTCCAGGCCCATGAAGCCCTGGTTGCCTGGCAGAAGACTCTGGGGGAGGGAACCTTTGTTCATGGTGTGAACATGGCCTTCTTTGGGAAATCCTGACAATCTTTCTCTGCCTGTCCCCATGAGGACAGAGACTGATGTCTGTTCACAGTTGCATTAACTGGCCCATGGCTCCTGTATCATAAAGGTCTGAGAAACAAAGGGAGAAGAGGCATCTGTTCTGCCCTGCCTCTTCCTAGACTTTAGCTCAGGCAGTGTTGGCACTTCTTTCTGCCACTTCTGGACTTGTCTTGCAGTGCCATATCCACATCTGGGAAAGCAGGGAAGCATACAAATGTACTGTAACCTGAGAAATATCTACTTTGCAGCCAGGATTACTCTGTGGCCCCAAATCACATTGAAACCCAAAAGTCCGTGTTTCCATCTATTTTTCTCATAGGATCATGCTCCATGCCTCAGAAAACTGCCTCCTCATTGTGTGACTCATACATTCATAAATTGATGTGCCCACTTATCCTTCTGTGGCCTGTGAGTGAGTCTTGACCCTTGGCCATACCTGAAGGATTCCTGTTCTGGGTACACCCTGAAGCCCATTCAGTAATTCTAATCTCTGTTGACCTAACAGATGACTTCCCCTAAGCACAAGGCTCACTGAGGGTTACTCAAAGCTCCCCAGTGAGGATGGAAGATCATACTTGAAAATCAGCATGGCTGCTACAGCAGGCCTTCCACAGGGCCAAGCCCAAGTTCCACACTTTCCTACAGCCACCCTGCGAAATCCATCCTTTCAGCACCTCACTGTTCAAAGTGGCCAACAGAGGCTGAGAGTACTTGGTCATTGACAAGCCTTGGAGCCATAGGTGTCCAAGTCCTATGTGGTTGCTGATGGCAGAACTCACCTTTCCAATATGAGAGCCTGTGGTATGGAAATGTCATTCCTTGGCACCTCCAGGCAGGAGCAGTCATGGACAGGGAAGATGTCCAAGAAGGTCTTCTCAGCAGGCTCACTCAGGGTGTGCTGTGGCTGGCAGGCTCCAGACTCACGGTACAGACCTCTGCCAAGCTTTCTGCCACCTCATTTCTATTCTGTGATGGGACAGTGGGGAGATATGGAGCTGGTGTCCCACCTGTGACTCATCACAGGTGGATTTGAGGCTCTGATGCAAGTGTTCATAGGGCATTTTCAATCATAGAGCACTGAAAGGGTCCATTGGTAAAGGGATTCTCTAATGAAAAGTGAAATTGCAGAAGGGACACCTGGAAACACCAGCAATTATAAGCCATCTTGTTAGGTGAGGAAAGGCTTTATGCAACTTCACCTATGGAGAGCAACAACCCATATACTAAGAGATCACCTCCTACGGCAGAGGTGATAAAACAGAGAAATGGCCTGGGTGGCCAACTCCGTTTATGTGGTGGCACACAATGTTTCCCAGGTTTCCAATGAAAGTGCCCAGGAAGTAATCAAGTCCAATTTTGTCATTTGTGTAAGCAGAATGGCTATCTTCATTGCCTCCCACATAAAGGGTCAGTAAGTCATGTTCCCCAACCTCTGACCTGCAGGACTTAAATATGTTCTATGAGAAACCAAATGCCTGACAAATGGACAGGGTATCCAGGGCCTGGTGATTTGGCTGAGCACACCCTGTAGATGTGGTGATGTGTAAGGGCTGCACAGAGTGGAAGGACAGAAAGGCTAGTGCCACATGGACACCTGTGCAGGAGTGACAGAGAGATGAAAGAGCAGAAGTAAATCATAACCAGAGGTGATTAATATAGTGCCCATGTCCCTTTTCTGATGTTCCTACCACCATGCAGACAGTGACACTTCCCATTCCAAGATAGAGGCTGTGCATACCAGATGTGGATGTTGAGGACATGGGGTGCAGAGTAATATGGGAGCAGCAACCTGGACCAGCTGCTCACCAAGAACTGGAGGGATGGGGTAAAGTTGTCATGTGTCCTCAGCCATCATCTCTCTCTTCCTGTGGTCTCAGTACAGGGCTATCTGGGCTTACACATGCCCTGTGTCCAAGCTGGCACCTGTAGTCACTGTGGGTCCACAGTGTCTGTCACAGGCACACCACACAGAGATCCGTGTGACCAGCTCCAGGTTCATGTCATGTGTAGAGCTCTGTTGGGACAGTGCCCTTCAGCTTGCATGAAGGTTGAGGCTCTGCCTGACCTCAATTAGTGCTGTTTCTGCCCCAGGTAACCCTGTGCTGCTCACAGACAAACAGCTCTGTCGTAGGTGTCTAGACACAGTAGGACAGGAGCTGGCTCTGGAGTTGTGGACAGTCACTGAGCACTGCCCTTGTCCTCTTACCAGCCCAGTCATAGTGGGAATGTGACAGGACCCCGGGCCATGAAAATGATTTGCTCAGGATCCTGACCTCCCTGGCACACACACACACACACACACACACACACACACACACGTGCGCACACACACACGTGCACACACACACACACACACACATACACACACACACACACTGAGGATAAAGGGCAAGAGTTTTGCATCGACTCATAGTGGTGGTCAGGCCCAAGTGTACCTGCTCTGACTCAGTGGGTCTGAATGTGTGCTGTGCAGGCCCAGGGAGATCTGCTCTGGGCTCTGTCTCATCTCATAGCAGCTGGGGTCTGGGTCTGGGGTTACCTTCCCTGTGCTGCCCATGGCAGTTGGGCGGTTCCTGCTCAGGAGCCTGAGGCATCTGCACCAAGCCATCCATCCTCTCACTCGTTCTCATGTGCTTTTCCTGCATGGGGTCCTGTAGATGCAGCTGCAAGATCTAAGGAAGCAACATAGTATGTTTGCTGCTGACTCTCCAGCCAAGTGATTGGGGAGATAGCTGTCGCCAGACGGTGCTGCCTGCTAACTCTGTGGTTCGAAGTTCTGTTTGGCCCCATTGCCAAAGAAGTGATTTCATAGGCTGGGGTCATGAGCTGAGCCTCCCCTCTATAAAAAAATCCTATAGCCACCTTCTTTCTATAGTGGAACAAACCTGTGTGCTCCTTAGAAACAGCAATGAAAGCAGGTCTGTCTGTGATCTTAGTGTCTGGTGAATTTCAACTTTTACTGTGACAAATGTATAGATGCTTCAAATTCATCAGTCACAGTGTGCTTTTCCATTGAAAGGGCTCATTCTCTCTCAAGACGTGGTGCTGAGGGTCACCACTTAGCGATCTGTCACATTGTATGATTTTCTTCCTTTGGTTGACTTTCATTTAATTTCAGTTTCAAATGTGACTATCGTAATTCCCCCAAATGTCCATAATTATTTTATTTGAAGCTTCTAAAATTTGTATGTTATAATCCCGTGGTTGGCTAACAGTTGAGAATTCTTATCAGGTTTCAACTTTCACGTGCACATGGGTGACTACTAACGCTTAGATACTGAGCTAGGCCCTGTCTGTGGTATTCAGTGTTGCACCACAGCATGAGCCAGCACCCTGTGGTGATATCAAGGCACAGTCTCTGTGGGGTCATGGAGATCCTCATCCCCATGGAGATGGAAAGCACATGCACACATTACTGGGGACTTCGCTTTTGGTCACTGCTATCCTTCTTAAACTTCCATCCTAAGTAGAGCATGTGGTTTGTGTCCCTGGTGAAGTTTGCCTTTTTGAGGAGCGATAGTACTGTCCCTATTCCATATAAGTGTTTTTGGTAGGTGTTCTTCAGGCAGTACAACCTGACGAGGTCTCCCTTTTGCTACTGTGTCCAGTGGCAGAGCCATCACATGCCTTGTGCATGGACCACAAATTGTTCCTGTACCCCCCTGCTCTTGGCCATTTGTGCCTTTCAATAAACGGCACCTGTTTTGACTATTTGCATATCCATAGCTATACTTAAATAAACATATGTACCTTGGGTAGAATCCTTAGACATGGAATTACTGGATTAAATTAGTGGTGTATGAAATTTAGAAAGTCATTTGAAATTACCATTTAAGCCAGAGTTGGAAGAGTTTGCTAGCTTTTTTATTTCTTAGTATTTTGTTGTGCCTTTTCTTATTTTGTTTCATTTTTGTGAGCCTTGTTATGCCATGCCATTGTACTTTCAGTGTTTTCTGAGATGATTTTGTGTAATCAGTGCTAGAAAATCTAGAATGTTACATAACATAGAAGAGTTTTGTTTATGAAAATTAATGGAGGAAAGAAAAATGTCATTTATAATTTCACTCAGCAAAATTCTGCCAGCTTTCTTTCATATGTGCTTTCATCAACGTACCACCTGAGACTTACCTGTGTATGGATATTGATCTACTGCCAGGAATTTGCATTTTTCACACTTTAACGTTTAACACGGTAAGTGAGATGACTTCAAATGTTCTAGACAATGCAAACTCTTGGGACTTGGTTATCTTATTCTACATGGAATTTGATGATTTCTTTTCTGCATCCTAAAGACATTTTAGTATTAGGATTTAAACCAGATATTCTATTGTGTTTGTTATTGCTATTTTCCTGTTGTGTCTGCTGTTCTTGTTCTTATTGTTCTTGTTCTTGTTATCATTTTCAAAGTAAGAGAAAAAGGAGAGAGAAACTAGAATCTAAAAGCCAACTGTCATAAAAATTTATCAGAAAAAATTTCAAAGAGCCAGGCATGTTGGCACATGCCTGTAATCCCAGCACTCTGGAGACTGAGCCAGGAGAGTCGTTGTAAGTTCAAGGTCAGCCTGGGCTACAAAGTGAGCTGAACGGCAGCCTGAACTGTATAGGGAGAATGGTTTCAAAAAGATAAAAACAATATAAAAAATACATTAAGATTTAGGGCTGGGGAGATGGCTCAGTGGTATAAGCGCTTCCTTGGCAAGCGCAAGGGCCTGAGTTCAATCCCCAGTTCCGCCAAAAAAAAAA
>NDGN011431237.1:0-26778 GCA_002564285.1 Tympanoctomys barrerae | reverse complement strand
CCAATTTGATTTGAAACTGTCTCATTGCTATTTGTCTGTCAATAAAATTATGGAAAAAAGAAAAAGAAACATAGCAAAAGTTTTTGCATTTTACATTCAGCAGGTGCTGGGTTAATTATTACAACTCAAAATATTCTATTCGGTAGGGATCCTGTTGATCTCTTTTGTCTGTAAAAAGGTTAATAAACACTAAATAAAAATCACATTTTAACAGTAGTAATGTCTTAATATCAGAAAAGTATTATCTTTCTAAGTCTGCAAATAATCTTATCTGATATCTTTGGCCTTTTGTTTCTGAGAACCCATTTATCCACTGCCTGGAAAATCTTTAAAAGTTTGTTAAATAATAAAACTATATCGCAGAGTATGTAATTCTCTCTTTTTCTTTGAATACAATGTTACCTAATGGATAGTTGGCTAAGAGTGGAGGATGGAAGTAATGAAAGCTCAGTTGGAAGGTTTGCAAATGGCCTTGAAATTATTACTTCATTTATAGATCTCTGTATGCCCAATTTAAAAAATAAGAAAAACAATTTCTACCTCTTCCCTGCCTCTGAGGATTAAGTGGATAATCAATGAGTAGCAGGAATTGAGAATCCTGAACTTTGTGGAACTGGTTCTCTATACATAATAAATGAGCAAATTAAATTAAGAGAGCAATCTGTTGTTCACAAACGTCTCAAGTCTTAGGAAGTTCCCAGGGCAGAAGCTCAGGGGTAGGAAACCCCTCTTGATTCCATATTGTGTGTCAATGGTCTTGAAGGCTTTGAGCTACAAAAAGAAGGCTGAGGATCCCAAAAATATGTTTTATCGTAAAGCCTTGCCTAGTAATATGTGTGACCTACTATGTCTTAATTTCAAAAAAACCTTCATCCATTACTGATAATTTGGTGCCTACGACATGAATGACACTTCTAAAGCCAATGAGTATTTCAACAAAAGACCAAACTAAAAAGAACTAAGCAAAAATGGATATTAAAAAGTTAATTTACCACAGCCTGAAGTTAAAATTCATTTTAAACCCTGTAGAGCTGTAAATTAAGACCAAGTTATTGCCTTCTAGTAGCCTGCAGTTTTATCAAAGGAGAGACAGACAGACAGACAGACAGACAGACAGACATAGACAGACAGAGAGACAGAGACAGAGAAAGAGACAGAGACAGAGAATTAGTGTTCTCACTCTCAAATTGGAGAGCTGTGCTTTTACATAGATTACCTTTTCCTGCAAACAACAATTTTCTGCAAATATACTTTGCTATGTTACCCAAGCATGTGGAAGAGGAGCAGGCTCTGAAACCCACACATGCACACAAGTATGTATCTGGAGGCCACTACACAAAGGCAAAATAATGCTCTAAGCTGTTCAGTTTGGAGGGTTTTTGTTTTGTTTTGTTTTGTTTTCTTAAGTATTTTATTAGTACCTGTGATTTGCTAAATATAATTATATAATAGAGAAGTTTTGTTTAGTTTTTTTTTTTAAACTGACTTAAATCTATCATTCTTCTCTTTGAACAACCAGAGAAAAAGCTCCTAAATCATTTGAATTTTAATACAGTTTATAGCCTCTGTACCCTCCCAAAGTGCCTCCAACTTAAGTAGCATAATGACCTACCCCCTGATTCAGAGTTTTTCATTACCTATTTGGAGGGGAAGTTTGGGTGAGCAGACCAGCTGGATAGAATCATAGCAGTTGTTGTAAATTTAAGTCCTTTGTGATAAGAAAAGAGGCAAGCCTCATCTTGGGTAGTTCATTATCCTGTTTACTGCACACCTGGGGACTGAGTTTCATTAGCTGCCCACCCTCATTAGAAACACACAGAAATGGACACAAAACAATCTGTGTGAAGGAGGCATGTAATTTGTATCTTGAATGGGAAGGTCTAGTTATTTGCAAAATTAGTTCAAAATAATCAGCTAAAAGTTGGGCAGAGATGTAGCCATTTATTAATCAAGTAGGACCCATTCTCTAAAGCAAAAATAATTGAAAGCTTTTCCTTTTCTCATATTACCTGGGAAATCTCTGTAAAGCACAGGGGTAAGCTGTGTGTGACCCACTAAAATTGACAGTTTTAATCTAATGTCCAAATAGAAAAGCCGATTTGATTCAAAACATAGAAGAAAATAGTTGAATTTCTACAAAAAAAGTCACAGTGGCTTTTCTTAAGTACACAAAGCAGTGATTCTTATACATTTGCACATTATTTTAAGAATATGTTGAAAGCTGAAAGCTGTCTGGCAGTTCCAGGACAACCTGAAGACTGCATTGACTTTTCCATATATGGCCAGAAAAAAAGTTACTTCTGGGGAGTCTGCAGATGCCCTCTGCCTTCCTCTTAAGTTTGAACAATACAGAAACATTTAATAAAAATAGCTGTGGTTAGGCCAGAAATGAACTCTATATCTTCTGCCTAATCCTTACCATAACTGTCCAGTGATATTTTTGCCCACAGTTGGCAATTGAAGATCCTGAATCTGGGAGGAGTTGATTCCAGGTCTGTCCAGGGACAGGCAGCTGGGATATATAGCACAGCCTCTGCTTCAGAGCCAGGTCAGGAGACATCCTTCTCACCCTGGGTTTAACAGTGGGTAGTGGACTTCATCTGGCTTCCAGGATGGAGTTCAATGAAGACAGAAAATAAAACATTCGTCCTATGTACACAGATGCCTCAGACCCCCTGGGTTGACTGTGGCTAAAACTGTGTCTCTGAAATAAGCTTATGTCTCAATATTTCTCCAAAGGAGGACCCACTGAGGACCTGGATGGCCAACTGGACCAAAGCTCACATTACAGCCTTACACACTGTATTGCTTGTGTCTGGTTGTCCCCCCAAAGCCTCATAGTGTCATGGGACAGACTTGTAGTTTGTGATTAGCTCATGATCCACTGGGATTATGAGTGTGAGTACTGCTGGGATTACAAGTGTGAGTACTGAGGCCAGCCTGGGGCAGATAGCCTGTATGGAATTTAAGGGAGACAGACTTAACTCTCTGCAGCCATTGTTGCTGCTACTTCTCCTTTTTGCTCTCTGCTCTTTGTTGCCACCATGAAAGGTCGCTCTCTGCCATGTGCTGCTCTGCCCTGGTGCACAATGAATATGGACTAAAACCTTCAGTAACTGGGAGCTAAACAAAGCTTTTCTTTCTTCATGTTGGGTGTCGAGTATTTGTCCCAGAAAGGAGAGAAGAGAAACTGAGACACACACACTCAGATTTTCATGGTGGGACTTACTGCCTGTCTTCAACTGCTAGGCTTCCCATGCAAAGAGAAGTGGGAAGAAACAGTCTTTATTAGTATTTGGAATACAGTAATGTTAGATTATCAGCTAATCTGAACAAATAGATTACTAGAAGCTCATCTATTACTCACAAGTCTATTATTCAAGTTCATACACATGGTCCCTCTCATACTCCAGAAATAACTGAAGGCAGTTGTTCAAATTTATTCATTTTAACCTCTAGAAACATTTTTATTAGCTCTATTTTTATTAACCAGTTTGGCACTCTCTGTAGCCTATATTTATAACAGTTTTTATATTGCCTCATTGAGGTTGTAGTGTGTATTCCTACAAGCAGAAGTAGTTTATGGGAGCAAAGAGAAGTTGCCAAGGGTTGGCATTAGTCGGGGATGAGGCACAAAGGAGGTAGCGTGAGTAGCTTGTTCATTTCAGTCTCAGCAAGGAGAAGCACAGTCAGGGGTTCCATGAGGACCCTCAGTGAAAAGTGCATGCATTTACCTTATGTTTTAGCCACAATCTTTCCACCTGCAAGGATAGGAGACAGAGTTTCTACCAGGTAGTGGAAGTTGCTGGAAAATATGCAGAGAAATAAGAAAGCACAGGTGAACCCTAACAAGATGGGAAAAGATGTGCTCAAAAGACAGATCTTTCAGGACATAGCAGTGTTCTCACTTCCCAAAACACTCACTGTCAGCTTTTGGCCATGTCTGCTTTGACTTGATCTCCTGATCACTTGTGCGTTTGCCTCTCTGCGTCGGTGTTACTCTATGGTCTTATTCATCTCTGCCTTTGACGAGATCTACCCAACACTGAACAGCTTCCCCAGGCAAGCTCCTCAGCCTGGCACTCTTGGACCTTGAGTCAACCTGCAGTCTGACCTTAGCAGTGGTATCCAGTTAGGAAGGTCACGGAGTAAAAGCTGGTAGCTCCAGAATCAAACCTGTCTGAGACCTGCTTCCCCACTGGGCTTGTGCATGTTGGTATTCTTTGCTGTACAGACATTCACAAAGCCACCTGAAGACAGATCAAAACAACTTATCATGAAGATATTGGTCCCAAAATTGGAGAACCAGCAAAGATCATGATAGGCCCACCATAAGCCCAAAGCTGTAAGACAAGTGACCATAGTTTTAAACCTCGGAGAGCATGGGCCAAAATAAACCATTCTTCCTCATATTTATTTATTTATTTCATATTTATTTCATATTTATTTGAAACATATTTATTTCAGCTATTTTGTCACAATAACCAAAAGGTGACTAACACATTAGGTTAACAACAAGGTTAGGTTCACCCCAGGTAGCCCTTGCTATAGAGCCATTTGTAATTAAAATATGAAAATTATGTTTTCCTTAAAATGTGAATTAGTAATATATGCAGTGGAGTGTTTGCCATGTAGTTTTTAAGCTACTTTTCTCTGCCTTAACTATCAGTGAGCTATGAACCTTTTCTAGTCCTTAGAATAGATTACCAGAAGCTCACCTATTACTCACAGTAAGAAGAATGAGCTCCAATCACACCACTGCTGTTTGCTATTTAGTCTCATTAACTTTTAGTTGTCTCCCCTGTGAAGGGAGAGAAGATAGAGCAGTCATCCCCACTGTCCAGGATGATCACCACCATGAGGGGAACAGCTTCCTCCACCACACATGCCTGCCACAGCCTCCTTTGGCAAAACAAGTGCAAAGCAATGGATCAACTGAAACTCCATAACATTGAGCCATCATAACCTTCCCTTCTGTGAACTGATTTCCTCAGGTATTACATCACAGCAGTAGGAAGCTGACTGATACATTTTCTGATGTCCTAGTGGCTAAACACAGTGGCCCACGTTCATAGAGATATCTGGAAGACCCCAGACCATCTTTAGTGTCCTGTTGGCCTCTGTATGAATCACCTTTCTGAGCTCTGCTGATAGTCACTTTCCTGAGGGCCCTTGAAGCAACATCCTTACAGAGGCAACAGAAGTTCCCACAAGGAGCCAGATCTGCACAATCCTTTGCAGATTCCACTTAAGGAGCCAGATCTGCAAAATCCTTTGCAGTTTCCCACTAGCCCTGGGCTATCCATGTGTCCCAGGGCAACCAAGACAACCATTTCTCAATGTTTATAGAACTTTCGGTCTCAGTCTTCTCCATCTGAGCAAGCAATGGTACCCACATTTAATTCTGTGCTCCTAGAATACATGGAGGCCTTGTTCTTGACTATTGGAAGTTCCCCCACTCCTGGTCCCTTTGAGAATTTTGTTCATGAAGAGCAGTTTTACTCATCTTCACTGATCAAAGAGCTGGGCTTGGAATAATAACCACCACTATCCCTAAGCAGCATTTTAGTGTTCTTGTGTATTTGCCTTTGCAAATGACTGGGAGTGTTGTACTGCGAAGATGTGGAGAGGCTAAGTGGCTTCCACAGTGAGTTGCTAAATAGTAACATCAAGGCTGGTTCTGCTTTACTTTTCCTGGACTGCAGATACCTGTTTCTTTCAGGCCACTGCTGTGTGGGCCCCATTTTCTCCCACCAGTCTTGCTTGTGCTGTTCAGACTTCTCCCACCAGTCTTGCTTGTTCAGTTCAGACTTCCTTGACAGTTAGAATTGGCAACCCCCTTAGGAACATGTTTTCTGGGTTATTATCATTAAGTTCATCAGAGTTACCCTATTTGTCTTTTCCTGTTGGCATTGATTTTCAGATTCACCCGTGACAGAGCATCTGGGCATTTGCCCAAGACAGATGCATACTTAATTAAACTCTGAGCAGTCCCACTCTCCACCGCATCCATGATTGTTCCTGTGCAATAAATCAGGCAAATGTCAGGATGGTCAGGTGGCTCTGAAATCTTATGCTATAAAAGTGACCAAATCTAAAACTCTCCCACAGGAAAGTGACATGTTAATCTAAAGCACCCTCAACATTCTGGTACCACATAGACAAGCAGGGCCCATTTGCAGCATTCACAGAAGAGTTGAGGTCCTACCTCCAAAAAGTAGTTATGTGAGCTGTGGTAAAGATTTAGTCTACGCAGTAACACACTTTTATGGTGCTCCTGAGTATAATTCATTCTTTATACTGGAATATCATAGCATGAAGCTGGCAGTGAACTATTCTTGTGCATTGGCTTGAGTCAACCCTAGGACTGTGCTCAGACCCATTGCCTCAGTAGGAAAGTGCTTCAAAGATCTGGGTGCACATAATAACTGAGACTATTTCCCCACCCTAGAGCTAATGTATCATAGCAACATACCACCTCCAAGTGTAAATGTAAGTCTCATCATAGTCTAATACTTTGAACTGGAGTCATGGCTCTCAGCTTGAGCCCATTCTGCTCCTCTCAAGGGACCATTTGACAATGCCCAGATGTCAGATGTTGGCTTGTTACCAGGTGCAACTGGGGTCAAGTACACAGAGGCCTGTGAGGCTGCTGATCCTTCTGTAGTGCCCAGGATACCCCACACTAGGGTTTTCTGGCCCCAAATGTCAATGGAGCAGGCTGAAAAAAACACAGGCTATAGAATTCCTACTCTATGCTGTTTGTTCTGAAGAGTTTTTAAAGTTTAAAATAATTGTAGTCTACTATAAGTTGACTGTTCTTATTTCTACTTTCTAACCAACCTGCTGATTCACAAATGTGTGATTTCCAATATTTTTAAGATGTTAAACCTATATTTGCCACACACATTTCTTCCTTTGCACCAGGTTTTGAAGTCTTTTCTTACTTGAGCCCTGGAGAGCATTTCCTATTGGTACAGAAGCATTCCCAGAAGGCACAGAGGGCACAGAACAGGCTTTCCCCACACTAGAGAAGACTCAGTCCCCTGCCTTCCAGAACATAGAAATATCTTTGTACCTAAATGACAGTGAGGTGAGAACTTATATTTTCACAGTGCAGATAGTGAGTGGCATCCCTGTGTAAAAATCACTGCAGCCATATTGGTCTCCAGAGACTTCTTAAAGAGGTCAGGACTTGATCTGGACTTTCAAGGAGAAGTCAGGGTTGAAAAACCATGGGAAAGAAAAGGGAACAAAATATGCCACCCAGGCTTTGCTAAGCAAGCCTAACTCAGTGCCTAAGGCAAGAACAGCCCCAGAGCAGAATGCATTCAGGGAAACGTGGGGCTCAATTTGAAAAGCAAGTTGAGAACCAGATAAAAATTGGCTGTGAATACCAGGTGCAGGCTACAGCAGGAGACTTTTGAGCAATAGGTTTATAAAAGGAAAGAAGCATTTTCACAAACCCAACCTGTCACTTTGAAGAAGCAAGACTAGAGTCAGGACAATAGAAGATACTGCAATAATTTGGGAACAGAAATAGGGGCCTTGATTAGATTTTGGAGCCTGAGAAGTGAATAAGTGGTGGTTGTTCTCATTGTCATTATGAAGAAATTAGGGGTTACCAAAAGTAGAAAGGGAGCAAAAGCAGGAGAAAAGACGGTGATCGGTTCTCTGAGGGAGGAGGAAGCACAGCATGCCGGCTCCATGTTTTAAACCCTCAATAATTTCTGATAATAATTTTTTCTGATAATTTCTCACAAAATCATTTTTATTATTATTATAATTTTATTCTATTTTGAAGAGTAAAAACAAGAGCAAGAAAAACAAAAACAGAAACAGAAACAGGGCAACACATAACAATATATATGTCACAGATTTTCAAAACAAGAATAGCTGATTAACAATGATTGATATATTATCTTTTTAATCATCAAATCTGTTGCTCAGATTAACAGATACAGTTATGCAAGATAAGACATATGATTGAAAACTACTTTGGATATAGAAATCACCATAATCTTATAACTGGCCTGTCTAGTTGTTTATTTTGCAACAATTACCTTACTTGATTTATCTATCATTTTCAATTACTTAAAATTTTTTCATGTTTTAACATACAGTTACTGTGTATTGTTTTAATTTAATTATTTTAATACAAATATTTTAATCATATTCAAGCAGTGTGCTTTGCACAAAGGGTAAATGAACATGATTCCTTCTCTCAATAAACATCGTCTGGTAGGGAGCAGCCATTAAATAAGTCATTATGTACAAGTGCTTATAGACGTATAACTGGGTAAGTGTTATAAAGAAAATAGACTGCTCTCAGAGTTCATTATATGAGCATTTCTCATATAACGATTAAGAATAAAACTCCTGGAAGAAATGCGATTTCAACTGGACCTTGAGGAATATATAGGAGTTTGCTGGCATAAGGGAGTAGAGCATACCATGCCAAGAAAACCAAATGCCAGGACCATGACCCAGGGAGGAGTTTGGTACACTGGAGGGCATGGAAGAGCAGGTGTGGCTGCACCCAAGAGAGAGACATGGAGTACTCAGAGCAAACCAGAAGAGCTAACTCGGCTGGACCGGGACCCCACAGCAAGGATTTTGAACTGTCCAGTGTCAAAACAACCCACTGACAGCCTGGAGGTAGGAGAAACACACTGTCAGCTTTGCATGTTGTCACATCTTTCCTGCAGGTCTTATGTAGTTGATGGACCAGAGTGGGTAGAGGTGGATGGAGCTATTCCTGCACAAAGCCATTAGGGCTCATTCCTGAATCAGGGTGGTGACAATGTTGTGGTAAGAGATCCGATGATATATGGAGTGTCCTCCAATATGGACTGGACAATATTTCTGGATGTCTTGTACAAGTTTCTGAGAAGAGGAGGCCAGAAGGAAAGCGGAAAGGTGGGAACTTGGTATAGGTGCCTGCAGTCTTGTCTTCCTGCAGTGCACCAGCATGGTTTCCTATAGACGTGTTAGGACATGGGCCTAGAGCTCAGGGTGAAATTGGAGCTATTCCCTTGCTCTATGCAGTCTTCCTTCCTCATCATTTTCTTCCTCCTCTTCCTCTCTGAATATCTTCCCTTAAGTTCCTCAGAGATTTGTCCTCCAAGCTCTTCTCAAAGCAATAATTGGCAGAACCCAGGCATGAAGGTTCCTTCTAGTTGATCTTCTGCAGCTGTAAGGTCCTCACCTGAACCTCCAGTCCTCCCTAGACGTCAATGAATTGCAATCTATCTGCCTCAAGTCACCGCAATCCTGATCTCACTTGAAAGCTACAAATCTGTGGCTCCTCTGTAGTACCCTGCTGCTCTCTCCCCCACAAGAGGGCCACATCAGAGTGTGTTTTCTTTCAAAACAAAGAAAGGAAGAAAGAAAGAAAGACAGAAGGAAGGAAGAGAGAGAAAGAGAGAGAGAGAGAGAGAGAAAAGAAAGAAAAAAGAAAAAAGCCAGGCATGGTGGCGCATGCCTCTAATCCCAGAACTCTGGGAAGCTGAGGTTAGAGGCTCATAAATTTGAGTCCAGCATGGACACGTTAATGACATAGTGAGACCTTGTGTTGAGATTTTAAAAAGGGCTGGCTATGTAGCAAAGAGAGAGAAAGAGAGAGAGAGAGAGAGAGAGAGAGAGAGAGAGAGAGAGAGAGGAAAACACAGAGGGAAAAGAAAGAAAAGGAAGAGTGCCACCTTCTCTGTGTCCAAGCTCTAGAAATAGTGCCTACCCTTTACCTCAGTGCCCATCCAACCAAGTAGGTGTCATCACCTTTGCTTGAATCCCATAAGTGTGGATTCCCTCAGACTCAGGACCCTCTCCACCCTATTTCCTCATCCTTCCCCACCTAAGCCCTCCTCTCAGTGACTCTAGCCCACATTTGCCTCACCTCTTCCTCCTCTTGCCAAGTTTTCTAACTAGTACACTCTGCGTATCAGACCAGGTGTATTGTTGCAGCAAGCAAAGCTGATCACATCACCACCCAGCTGCAGCCCCCACTGAGCCCTGTCTCAGAGGACACACACTGAGCTCTGCACAGCCCGGCCCCACCATCCTGTTCTGCGCAAATGTCAGTCCCACCACTCCCTGAACACACACTAACTCAGAGCACCACTCTGGAGCACTTGCTTCTTCCTCCACCTTACTTCCTCTCTGCCTAGGAAGCCTCCCCTCTGCTCAAATGGGAAGCTGCTTCCTTCTCCAGGTGAAACATGAGTTCTGGAATTCATCTTTGCTTGACTATATTTATGAAAGTGCCCCATCCTTTCATTGAACCATTTGATTCTTTGAATACCAAAGCCAAGAGTTGAATCTCATTTTGGTTCACTTATTCTGGATCCTGGCTGCCACTAGAACCACCTGGGAAGCAGCTAAACCCTGCTCCTGCCTGGGCATTGACCCAGACCTTCTGGTTCACTGAGTGAGGCAGGCCTGTGACAGGTTCTTAAACCTCCCTAGGCCATAATAAAATACTGCAGAACTGAGAGGCAGTGAGAGAAGCAGAGATTTTCACACCGAAGGATTTGGAAGATAAAACGAGAAAAGCAGGAAAACACTCCCACACTTAAGTAGTCAGTGAAGGCCAACGCAACAGCTCAAGTGATGCTGAAAAAACACGTGAGCTGGAAATCCTGTGCCATGTCTGATGGGCTGGACTTTGCCTCGGATGCTCAAGCAGATGGGCATATTGGAGATACAATTCTATGCCATGGGGAGATAGGACAGAAAATGTGAAGGGACTCTTCATCCTCCTTATACTTCTCCCTTCTTCCAAGATCCATATATGTGTGATGCATGTTCAGCCTGCACTACACCTAAAACAGCAGAGGCAACAAAGTTCTTCCTGTCTCTACCCCTGGTCCTCCGTGTGCTTTAGGGACAAGAAAGGTCTTTATAGCATGAGTAATAGACACTCACATGTGAAGCTGGCAATCAGCCATGCTTTGTTGCCCGTGTTGTTGATCTTCTCTTTGGGTAACCTCATTTGTCCCCTTCTCTTGGTGTTTATTCCTATCCTACCAATGCTCTCAGTCTCTGCCTCTGCCCCAGCATAACTAGTCCATATGGTGAACTTGGATCCATGTCTTCCTGTGAGGGAAACAGCTCCAGCCGCAGTTCAGCCCCCACATACAGAATCCTGGACTCCAGCCCGGGCTGCTTTTCCTTGGCCGGACCATCTCTATCCCCATCCTCATGCCCAGAGAAATGAACCACAGGGATATTTGAAATCCTCACCCAGGGAAAATGTGTGTGAGCACAGGATGACATTTAGGAAAGAACAAAATAGCACAACATGTAGGAAGTTGTGAGCAAAGGATTATTTAATCCTCTTCTGAAAGCTGGCAGGGCTCCAGTAGCGGGAGGCAAAGACCAGTTTAGAAAAGTGAAAACTAATCTGAATAATGATGAGAGCCCTTGTGTCAGGAACCAGCGCGGCAGACTCGTTTATAGCCTTGTAAGTAAGGGAATAATTGAATCTTCCTGTGAAAATGAACATGCTGCATAAAAAGAAATCAAATTGGATTTCTCTTCCCAAGTCATAGAACAAAGGCTCATGTTTGTACCCCATGCAGTTGGATAAACAATTACATAACTAAAGGAAAAGATGTCTTTACTTCAGAGCCTTGGAGAGGACATTTAATGTCATTCTATACGTCAGAGTCCCTTTGAACGAGTTTCCAGCTGCAAGGTTTTCTTCCAGATCTTTTTGTCTTGAGTCCTTAAATAACATTGCATCTGAAATCAGATTCCAAAAAGGTAAGATCCTTTGTCAAAAGCAAAAACCATATGCTTTCCTTCTCTGCTGTCTCTCAGGTATGGAGACACTGCCAGCTGTGGCCATTCAGCTCTGAGGAAGAGGTCGGTGCCTTTGCACTACCTGACCCCTGCAGAAGCATGCTTCAGACTCACCTACTTAGTTTGAGAGGGGCACAGCCCCAAGGAACATCTTGCTTTGGGGATTTAGCCACTGTCTGGGGAGACTGTGGATAGCTACTTACAAGGTGGATGAGTCTGCAGGTGGGATTGTACTTGAAGGGTCCCAGGGCTGAACAAGCAAAAGGTCATGTTTGAGATGTGAGATTGTGATGGCAGTGGGGAGCAGAAATGAGCCCATATGACTTCATGGACTTCTGACTTCTGGAGTAGCCCTCTGCTCTTCCTCCTTACTGGTTTAGAACAAAAACATTAATTCAGAACAAAAATAGCTCTCTCATCTCAACACCCCCAAGTCAACTAAAAAATGCTATGTAAATAAAATACGCAGAAATTATTTATGGCCAGAAGAAAAAGATTCAAACATCATCAAATTGAAAACAAAGGTTTCCAGGAATATGGAAGAGTCTAGATCTGGACTCTATTCCATAAGTGTGTTTCCTATGAAGTCCAGCTTTCCTGGCATAGCACATCATGGTCGTGGACACCTGCAAGGCTTACTTCACAGCACACAATGTCGCATGTGTGTTATAGGGTCAGTTCACTGGGCTTCACATCTCACTGTAGGGCAGGAAGCCTTACCAGCACCCTTGGTGTCGGGATAAGGACCCAGTTAGGGTCCATATCCACCACAGAAGGTTGTAGTGAGTGCAGAGTAGATGTAGTAGCCTGAGTGGTTCAGTATGGTTTCAGACCCTAGGTGTTGCTAATGCATGCCAACGTAGGGTGGCAGTTAAGTGTAGGCTCTGGCTCTGGCTTTGGACCACCTGGCTTGTCTCCCATTTTTTGGTATTTACTAATTATGTGATCATAAGTAGAATAAGCAGCTTCTCCCTGCCCCAGCTATACACAGGAAGAAGGGGCACTATGGCCACTCATCTTAGGGGAAAGCTGAAGGTAGCACCCAGGCATTTAACTATCTGGAGCATGATGGAGGGCATAAACGCAAAGCCCTTTGCATGAGTGTTTTGTGGCAGGTCATCACCTCAGAAATATCAGAGAGGGATGCCACTGTTGTTCATGGACCATTTGAGGGTCACCCAGGACAGGCCTGACAGCTAGCCATCTCATATGAACTATTCACACTGAAGAACTTCCTTCAGGCTGCGAGTACACCTCCTTCCAAATATCCACTCACAGATCTTCAGAATGTACACACTCACAAGGAAACACATGCTGCACATGTAGATGCGTGCACACAAAGCACACACAGCCTAACCATTTGCCCACTTTAGAAAATGTACTTACCTTTCATAAGAAGAAAAGAAACATTGATCCTCATAATCACAGCCACCTCCTGAGGTAGCAGCTTCCTTCTCATCTGCTGGACTCCATCATGAGTTTATTGCTTAGGTCTGGCAATAGTAGCTAGAGACAGCTGGGAGTCTTCCTCTAGTAGAGGCAGATGAAAGTAGAAATTCATGAGAGAGCATGGAAAAGAGAAGGGTGCTGGGATGACAGATAGCCAACATCTTCCCAAATTCTAAGTTACCTCTATTACAGATTCATGTTCCCTGTGGGCTGTCTTTTGGGGGGATAGGGACTTTTTATAGGGACTTGGGTCTATTTCAGTGCAGTATGAGTTAGAATAGTTATGGGGAGGCATCAGGAAACTGAGGAAGTCATGGGAGGTTGAGCCTTCTAGGCCTTCACAGATATCCTGGGAAAAGCTAGGGAAACCATTTACACAGGGAATCAGTGTTCATTTCTACAATGTGACTTGGAGCTGCAGGGCATGACCCTGTGGCTTTTCTACTACATTTATATCCAAAATATATTCATCACACTCAGAAGCTCTGGGTATTAAAAAAAGACACAGAGCTCAGCGAGATGGGGTAAGGAGAACAGAGAGTAGGCTGCCAAACATGGAAGGCCTTGCTCCCCACCCTGGAATGGAGGAGAAGAAAAACGACAGTGTGTCCTTTATATTAATGCCCCCTGCAAAGAAGACCTGAGTTAGTCTTCCTCATAGATGATTCCTCAAATATATCCAGCAGATGTTCAGTACTAAATGCATACTCAAGTCCATAAAGGTATTACCAAGCAAACCTCTCAAGAGATGACATCTGCAGACAGCTACCTAGATGCATCATCCCCTAAAGGCTACATTTCCCCTGAAGAAAACCACAGCCATTCTGATGTTGAACATTCCAGGGTAGAAGGCCTCTTCTCCTAAACCATGACCTAGATACCAGAGGCGCAGCTGGCTGAATCATCCCTCCTTCAAGGAGCCCAGTGCATCATCCACAAGCAATTCAGGCTATCTTGCTGGAAGACAACACTTGTTTTACAAAAAAACTCATATAAACTCTTCACTATGAGTTTAGCACACCTTCTACATTGGACTTCCTCCTACTGTCATCTCCTTTCCTACTGGCCCACCCCTGCCCACTGAGTCCCTACATAGAACTTTCCCCACAAACATGAACCCTGACCCAACCCACATTGTTCCTTCCTCCTCTTGCATTCTCTGTTTCCTTCCTGAAAAATTCCATCCTATCCTTCCAGAGCCTAAGGCTAATATCTCCATTCAATTTCCTTTCTTGAATTTTTTAACAACCCCCATCTGCTACGTAGACATAATTTGCTGAATATCCTATTATTTCACTCCCCTGGCATGGAACTGTATGTGTAGAGGGGCCTGAGCAGTGCATAGAACAGCAGACCCCAGAATGTACAACTGTCATGGTCACCTAGCTGCCCCTCCTCTGTCCTGCTGCATTATGAGTCTCTTCCCCTAGGCACTTATTAACTTAACTCACACTGCAAGCTTGTGACCATGAAGGTATTCAGCCCTTAAAAAGAAGATAAGTCCTATAGTTCTTTAAACAAGCAGAAGCCCTGGGTTTGTTTTCTCCCTGAATCAATGTCTTAGGTGATTAGAAATGGGAGAGAGAGGCATTTTAACACAGTGTTGTACAGTTTTGTATGTTTCAGTTCTATTTGGCTTCAAATACTGATGTTTGCCTCTAGAGGAAAGCCAACCCAAGCACAGGAATGTTCATGCACTCCAGAAAATTAATTTAGTTCATAGAGGACTCCATACCCTGCAATGACTATGTACTCCACACAAGACTATGGGCTGGGCCATATCTGCACCATGCCTTAAGCCAGGCCATGATTTTACATTGTGTACATAATGCTGTATTTTAGGCCACGAGCACATAGTCCAGACCATACTGTGCACCAAATATGTGCTAAATTTGGAAGTACAGGTGTTATCAAGATGACATATCTGATCATGTAAAGCTTAGCCTCGTGAAGGAAAATGTCACATTTGCATTAAATGTCAAAAGGAAAGTACTAGAGTGCTATGAGTTTATAGAAGATTGGATCCTAGGCTGGAAAGCCAAAGAAGATTCCTGGGAAGTGACACAAAGCAGAGGCCTGATATTTGAGACTGAGTAATCCAGGGCTAGAAAGAGAAAGAGTTTTGTCTGAGGGGATCATGCTCAACACAGTTCTTAAAAGGCAGAAAATGTGTGTACATGGTGCTTATCAATATCATGGTATCAACTCCAATGGAGGAAGTAGGCAGTGGGAATTGAAGATGTACTGAGGACTCCTTTTCCTTCTAAGACTAATAAATGATTGGAAAAGTGTCAGCAAAATTGTGACGTTTCCTTTCACAGAATGGGAGAGTTTTAAAGAAGTAAAATTACCACTGTGGCCCAATGGGAAAATGAAGACTAAATGGGAGAGAGATGCTAGATAATTATTGTCATTACCAAAAACTAAAGAAGGTTGAATGAAGCTTGTTTTTAGTTGAAAATCTCGAAATGAAAGAGAAAAATGGTGCAGGCTCTTCTATCCCCCATCACTCTCTCTGGTATTCACACTTGGATGTGATATACATTTGAAGGTTGGCATCACAGGAGATACCTGCACACTGCGGGCAGACACTTCCACCTGCGAAGAGCTACTTTGTGTCCAATTTGGCTTAACTGCCACAAAGGGGCCATTTTTCTTTTGGGAGCGTCTTGTTTCAGTTATTCCAATCAAGTAAATCACCATTTATGCTCTTAGGAAGCTCTCTTCATCTCCCAGAATGCCATTGATTGCTGCTGACTGGGTTTTTATTTAAAAATGCTCACTATGCTTGGTATTTTTTTAAACACATCTAATGAGCACCCACAGGTCTCATCACCATTTGCCTCACTTCCTACCATGGCTGCCAGCTCAGCAATGGATTAAACCCATGTATTCATTCATTTTTTCCGTTAGCACCAAAAAGAAGGGTAAAAAATTAGGGGGAAAAAAAAGGCTTTCTGAAGCCTAATATTGTCCATTTCTCTGCCAGTTTCTTATCCATCTTCGTTCATCACTTACTTTGTCTTCTGAAAACACCCAGTTCACTGACCCCAACTGGGAAGTAGCTTCAGAAGCCTTCATCTATTTTGTAGAGCTTCCTCCCCATGCACTTACTTTGAAATCATCTACCACCGAGCAACCTCCTCCACAGACATTTTCAGAACAAACGAATACACACAATCTTTTTTGCCTAGACAGAACACCGATCCCTAAATAGAAATAAGAAAATGCATACTCTTTGGAACATCAAAACCAAAATACATAACTTATACTGTAAAGCTGGTCACTAAATGAAGAAGTAATTTTAGCATAACCAGAAATTATGAATCTTTCCCAAATGGAAAGCCCCTGACCGAGAGACTATAAAAATCATGTTACTATCATTACATATTCATGTGACTAGAAATGCAACAATAAATAGACATGCAAGAAGCTGTATATTCTATACATATGGAGACCATATGTCTCAGGTTTTCTGGGAAAGAAATATTATGTCCTGTGTACCCATATGTACAGTCATCCTGCTTGGGCCATGTGTCTCAAATTGTGCCTGAGAAAATGTGACCACTATAGCTTATACAAACAGTTACCAAAAAGCCCAAGCAGTGCACCCAGTGCTGTGTGTGTGTGTGTGTGTGTGTCTGTGTGTGTGTGTGTATTATGTTTCTACAATCAGTGCGGTGGGGGGTTGTTAAGAAAGAAGACACAGAATGCATCTCTGAAGTGCAAGGATAGAGATTCATAGCCATCACATGATGCACAAATGCCCCTTTTAAACTCTGCAGAAATAGCAGAAAGGAAACAATCAGAAGCTTCCTAGGCATCTTACAGGGAAAAAGTGTTCTGTAGCAAGTATTTCCAAATACGTTTGCATTGGAGGCAAGTCTCACCCTGCCTAATGCAGAATTAGCAATTAAAGAACAGAAATAGCCAGAGCAGTGTGTAAGTGAAGTTAGTGGAGACCTAAACGGCTGATTGCTGAGCAACTGCAGACACAGCAGCAGAGTGTCCCTTGGGGAAGCGCAGCACACAGCTCCACACTTAGAACTTTCCTAGACTCTATGCTACATACTTCTCCCTACCTGATTTAACCCTCAGGCTGCTGTATACTGTAGGCCAGAGGATAACGCCTGTCAGTGAATTTCAGTCTTCTAGCAAAAAATAAACACTAAAGGTGATCTTCAGAACTCCTAAATCTGCCACTGATTTTACAGTGGGTGCAGTTTTGGAAAGAGTTCCCAAACCTTATGCACCTCATTTCAGTTGTGAGAAATGAAACAATGTGTGAACTGCTAAGTATACCACTTTTCACACAGTAAGTGCTTGGTAAACATACCTACTCTTTTTGCTACTGCTATTGTTATTGTTGCTAAACCCTGAATGGGGAAATCTGTGGGGACTGTTTTGAAAACCTGTCTCAAAGGAATTAGACCCAATGAGCATGTTGAACTTCCATTCTCCCTACCCAGACAGACCTCCAGACCACAGAGGCGCATGGGCCACCTCAGAGAGGAGGGTCTCAGTGCATCCCATGTATTTATTTTCTCACAGGTCATTATCTGACTTCTAGACATGGGCATTCCTTAAAAGCATTTTCCCTGAGAAAAGAACTCCATGAGTAGGAATTACCATTAAAACTAGTATCTTGAGCTATTACTCTACCAAATCCTGCCTGGATGAGATCTTTTTGGATTTTCACAGTAGAATTCTGTGATTACATGTTGATGCACACAAATAAGAAAACTTTGTACATAAGGATGTATTTCATAAATTGCCAGTTATAACTGTGTTTTGTATGAGTTTGAAGTGCTTGAGCAAAAATAAATCAACCGAACCTGGTGAGTCTGCTTCCCAGTGCCAGACACCTTCCTGCAATCTGGAGGGTGACGCAGAGAAAGAGCAGTCATCTGAACTGACCAATGATGTGCAAGGCCCAGAGTCCTGTCGATTGCCTGTGTAGTGCTGAAGGGTTTTAATGGAAAATAAATGAAGTAAACTGCAGCCCATAAATCTGCTGAATAAACACAACTGGAAAATTATGGACCAATTTTTTAAAAATCACTTCTTTAGGTAGTACTGATTCTCTCAGAACTATGAGCAATAAAGAGTCACACTCTGTAATACAATGGGTAATCTGGATTATCTATTGATTAGTTTTAATGATGCCTATGAAATTAGGAAGGCACATTTATGAGTATCTCTGGGTATGTCCAAGCAGGTCATGGGGCATAAGTCTTGGAGACTTTATGTAGTCCCTCACCCCTTCCCCACTGGTTCTTTCCCTATATTCCTATTTCCTCAGTGGCAGGTACAGAGAGGATCTCTCCCACCAGACTTCTCTACCCTGATGCTTCTGCCTTGGAGCCACTGACCTAGGACCCTCTGAAACTATAAGGCAAAATGAACTTTTCTCTTTTAAGTTCTGTATGTGATTTTCGCAGCAATGAAAACTTACTGACACACAAGTTCTGCATGTACACACAAATATGCACACACACGCACACACACACACACACACACACACTCAATCATACTATTGGACACCATTTGCTACAAGGGCTCCAGCATCTTTGCCTTGATGCAGATATCAGGAACTGCGGGGTAGACAGACATGCATGGATCACCCTAGACAACAATCCTCTTGTTGTTAGATTTCTTAATTTCTGTGTAAAATTATGTAATTGTTTATTCAATTCAGGATATTCTTCAAAAATCTCTCTGGCCTGAGATGACCCATTTAACCATTAGAATTCAGATGTTTCTCGATAGAAATTCTGCAGGTAAAATGAATATAAGTTCTAAAGAAAAGGTCAAGCTGCTGGATTTTAGCTATATCAAAGGAAATCTTACTGATGGAATCTGCAAATTTAGCAGGGATGTGCTGCATACTCTAGGTCATACTTTGAGCAATTGCAGGTTGAATGACTGACAGTTCTGTGGTGAAACTACCACTTACAAGCAATATACAATAACCAAACCAATTGTCAAAACTGTTTAATGACTGACCTCCTAGTTATCATTTTCCTGAAAGGCATCGTGCATGGGGAATTCAGCTCCTAGCCAAAAATCTATGCGTGATTCTTCACCTTGGTTGACCATGGGCAGTTACAAAGGTTTTGCTAAGAAGACCACATAAGGGAAGTCTCCCCTTAGCAGGCTGGTGTCTAGTGGATGCATAACTGTGTCTGTGAAGGGAACTATGGTGGATGCTCAGGTCCTTCTACCCAGTCATGCTTTTACACACAAAAGCATACATATCGTGTGATATCTGAGGATACCTCTCTATACAGGAGAAGTTCAAGAACATTCTCCATTCTGACTCAGTGCATCATACTTTTCATTTTTGTTTTATGTATTTGGTACAGGATCCCACCTGTGTAGCTTGGACTCATAGTGATCCTCCAGTTTTCAGCCTCCCCAGCACTGGGATTACAGATGTGTACCACCATGCCCAGACCAGCACAGCATGTGGTACTGGAGATCAAGCCCCGGTCCCTGCACTTGCCTAAGCAGGCACTACATCTGCCGAGTTATCTTGCCAGCCCACTTCATACTTTTCTAGATCTGTGCTTTACCTCATTTCTCTTCCCCTAGCTTTTCCCCAAGTTCATCAAACTGATAGGGCCTTCAGTTTGGGGATTTTTTAGCAATGAGACACCCCCACCCCATGTCTGTTGATGCTCAACTCCTCAGTCCTTATGGGGAAAATAGGACAGGGCAAGCCAGTTCTGCTTCTTGCTAGTATCACTGCAGTAAGTGATTAAAGACCAGATGATTAATTTCAATTTGCCTGATTGCCTTCCTCAGCTCCTCCAGCACCTAGCAGCCAGCTCTCTTTAGTTCAATTGAGCCTCTGCTAGAGCATATTATAGAATTAGAGGCTTGAGGAAATCCCATAGTAATAAGATGCACTTAAGTAGGCACATTACAAACCTACCTTCCATAGAGCACCTTTGCTACAGGACATCTGCCAATATGTTATTTGTGATATAAAACTTTATTATGAACTCTGAAGCAGAAAGAGACTGGCTTATAAATTGCTGTAGGCCAGTACAGGTCACAGAGAGACACCAGAGACAGCATGCAAAAATTAGTATCAGAAAACAAAAGCTTCCCAAAACAGCTCTTGCCATCCAGTTTTATAGGCAATTTAGTCTTTAAAGGATGTGCTTTAAACATCAGGACCACCGTGAAGTAACTCTTCTTAGGTAGGACTATAATAAGCTCTATTCTGGAGTAGACTGCTAATGAAATTTATACTCATTTACAAAGTATACAATACTTTATAAATACTTAATGACAAATACTTTAGTGCTTTGTTTTATTAAATCCTGAATCAAGTACCTTCAGAGCTTGGAGTAGACAACGAGTTCTCAGGCAGAACAACTCAAGCACAACTGAGGATTGTAGTGGATCAACCAGATAGCTGCCCCTCTACCGAGCAAAGAATCAGCAGGGTCCCTTCCAGTGAATACACTGTCTCCTTTTACTTGTGCAGTGAGGCCCACAAGGGAACCACAACAAACAACAAAATGTACGTAACTTTTAAGATCAATTCAAATTTCCATAACTACCTAGTACTCATTACTGTGCTAGGCACTAGAAGTGTGTCAAGTATAAGCTACAGGACTACCACCAAAGAATGTAAAGTCAGGGATGATGCAGATCATTCCTATGTGGTATGTCAAAATACAAGACCAGGAGAAAAAAAAATACTGCAGAGTGCCACGTGCTTTCTACCCACATAAGTTCAAGTTCAAGCAGGTAGATGTCATCCTGAGCTGGAACATGTTTCTAATGCATAGTTCTTGTGTCTTTAAATTGTTAGAGAATGGGAACTCCAAGAAATTGTAATAGGGAAGACTTGTATTTAGCCCTGAAAGTGCTTCTTTAAGCTGACATCCCAGCATGATGTAACAGGATACGACACTGAGAGCATCATTATAGCTCAGAAAGGAATCAGGCACCAGGTCCCCCACCACAGTGCTGAAAGCAATTGGAAAAGGTGTAAAAATGAGTCATTAAAATGACAGCATAAGAGATTTAGAAGCAACCACATAAAAGACAAGATAAAAGTTTATAGGGACTATTAAACTTCATGGTGAGAATGGGAGCTGGAAGGAGACAGAGCTTATAGCAAGGAAGAATGAACAGAGTGTCCAAGCCTACTGGCCAAAACCAGAGTGCAAGGAGGATGGTAACAAGAGAATCCACCCTAATGCTTTCTAATGCTGGAATATAAAATCTAGTAATTTGGAAGAATTTCCTGATGCAATAAAGAACTATTTGTTTTAACAGAGCGAGGGAAATGTTAAGTTGGATGGTCCACTTGTTTTGCAGTTTCTAATAGTCTACTACAGACAAGCCCTGCACTGAGTGGTAGACAAAGGATGTGAATATAGAATAGGACATAGGACAGAGTGTATGTGCATATGTCTGAAGAAAACTACTACCATAATCTTAGGGACCTAGGATATTCTCCTAGCTAATAAATTCCCCAAGGACACAACACCATCCTATTCCTGTTGGTGACAAACCCACAAGTGTTCTCCAAAGCATTCTCTACAATTAAGTGAAAATGCAAATAAGGATACTTCTGGAAAGTAAGAGAATGAAGTATGCCTAGTCTACCAACTCACAGCAGTGGCTGGTCCATTGTTTGTTCCTCAAAACATTAAAGGATGCTGGTAAGGACACAGTCAATGTCTTCCCCACTTCGTACTGTGTGTGCACATGCAAGGTGCCCAGGTCTGGCTTGGCAGTGGAGTCTGAGATGGTGAAGTTGCTTTATTAGTGGAAACCTTGCATCCAGAGTTGCCCAGGAAGCTTCACAGGAGACACTCAATGAAACCAAGAGAATTGCTTTTTGCTCTCATAAAAGTTGCAATGCAGTGGACTAAAAGAGAAGACAAACAAGCCAAGAAATGAAATGAACATAAATGTTTCTAATGGTGTTAATCCCCATAATGAAAATAAACAGGAACAAGGGGCAAGGGGAATCAAAAATACATTTGAGAGATGATGGAAGGATGACCCATCTACAGAAACTGAAATACATTCCCTCCCTCTAAACCTACAGTAAATATGGATATGCTTTCTTTAGTAGGTGTTTCTAAATTTTGCAGTATTTCTGGGTCAGTGTATTGTAGCTCACTTGCCATAGACAGTAAATACCCAGAAGTACATGTGAATCAGATTCTAAGTACATATGTCTAAATAACAAGTAGTTTTATTCATTCATTCATTCATTCATTCATTCATTCAAACAAATATTCAAGTGTCAGGAACTAGAGATACTGCAGTAATCAATTTAGGTTTAACCTCTCATGTATTAGTTTCCTATTTCTGCTGTTATGAATTACCACAAATATGGTGGCTTAACCAACGCAGATTTATGATTCTATTAGCCCTATAGATTAGTGATTTCACACAGGTCTCACTTGGTGATGATTAAAGCATCAGATCACTATGCTGGAAATTCTAAGAACAATTCCAAACCCTTGACTTTTCTAGTCTCCAGAGCTCACTTGCATTCCTTGACTGTGACTCCCTCCCCATTTTCAAGTCCAGGAACAGCAAGTCAGGTTCTCTGTTTTCTGCTTTTAAGAACTCTTATAACTATACAGGGCCCACTAGAATAACCCAGGATAACTCCCTCAACTTGAGATCCTGAGCTTGATTTCATATGCAAAAGTCCCTTTATCATGAATCAAAGTATTCCCAAGTTCCAAGGATTAGACATCAACATGTTTAGGAGACACTATACAGCCTACCATACATACTGGGCCTTGAACTTCATATAAACAGTCTGCCAGATGTTTCCATGGTAATGTTGCCTAGACAACATCTTTTGACCTGATACCAGGAGAAAAGTGGTGAGCCTTGTGTAGCCATTCCTGTCATGACCAGGGAAGAACGGAGCCTGTTTCCTCTGAGGAGCAGAAGGGAGAAAAGAGTCCTTTATTTGATCATTGTGAGTGATCTTACACTTTTGGTTGGAAGATATGACAGAAAATCAAAATGCAAACTCTGTGTCATTCATCTTTAACTACTTGATTATTTAGCATAACCTGACTTCATAACACACAGGAATTTAACCTCATGATTCTAATTCACATTCCTGAATGAAGCATGCATGGTTAATTCAGTTCATAAAATATTTACTTCTTGCGGTACTCTTGTTGCTTTGTCATCATGTATAAGCTATCTTATTCCAGATTTATTAGAAAATCATTCATAGTTCTACATGTTGAGCCAAAATAATTACCATCAACCTACTCTGGCACCATTTAACTTTTACAATCATGCCAGCCCCTGCTGTCTCATATTTCACAACCAAAAAGCAAATTTCAAGAATGAAAATAATCCTTTTTATAAGTACTTGTTTATAGTACATAATGTTTGCACTCCTTATTTAGCCACAAAATACATTGTGAATGAAATTAAGAAATCAGAATCAAGAGGAAAATAAATACGAAAATCCAGTGCAACAGAAAGGTTATCAGCTTTCCCTGTTCCAAAGCCTGTGTGTTACAATCACATCTCCAAAGCTAGAAGAGTGGAACATCCGGGCTAGGAATGAGAAAGATCTGGATTAGAAAAATATTCAAACAAGGGGACAACCCACTATCCTTGTATTTTTCTCTAGTAAAGAACTTTACATCTTCAAATTAAAAGGTTAGGCAGATAACTTGACAGGGTCTCTCCAGCTTCACTCTGGGCACTGTTGTTGGAACAGTGCAGCAGAGGGTGCTTTCTAGTCTTGGTCCTCTAGAGCAGAATGTGCCATCCTGGACACAGGCTGAGATGGGCTGCAGCAGCACAGTCGGTCTCTCCCTGACTCTCCCTCTTCCTCTCCCTCTCCCTCTCCCTCTCCCTCTCCCTCTCCCTCTCTCTGCCTTTCTCCCTCCATCCATTTCTTACACCCGTAATTATAATGAGAGTCTAAGGAGAAACAAAGACTCATAATATCCTCTAATAAGCAGACCTATATTTTTCTATATTTTCAAGAATTTACTATAGATATTTGCTTTTAATTTTTTCATATTTTCTTTCCTCTATATATAAACCCTGCACTCACAAACTTATGTTGATCAATGCATTTTTCTCTTCCCAAATAAGCTACTAGCTGTGAATTTGTAAGTTTGAAATTCTTTTTCTCTCCTCATACAGGAACATTTTCAAGTGGAACTTCTGGTTAATCTTTTCCCATCTTTCTAAGTCTGTTTTTTATCTATAAGAAACTATTTGTGGACTATCTCATATCTCTCAAGTAGCTTTCTAGCATCTTTCAGTAGTATGTTACTATAAAGTGCATTTTAGCTCTATAGACTTTATCCCCAGAGAAAACAGGGTTAGATTCATGGGGCATATCACTTGGGAAAAACATTTTTGAATGACTTCTAAATTACAGTAAACTAGACTCTGAATTAGTAATAATATACAACATAAAAGAACCCCAGGGTATTTTTCCTTGTGGCTACTCAAAAGTCCAGGCTGTGTTTATCTCACCATGTGGCCAATTAGATTATGCAAACAGAGTGAATGAAAAACATAGAAAATGCACACTAATTCTGAAGCACCTTAGATCAAAAGTTTCTATGTTAATTCCCCTGCATCTTATTGGCTAGAACTGGGTTCCTGGTCCTATGAGTGGCCTGGCAATCCTGACGCCACATCAGTAAAGGAAAGAAGCACTATGAAGTGCATCAAGAATGAAAGGATGGTAGACCAAGCAGGAGAGAATCCGACCTTTCTTTCAATGTCTGACTGTTTCTGTGTGTGGACCATGACCACTGTAGTAAGCCAGGAAGCCCAGCACCAAGTTGAGAATACAGAGACACTCAGAAGCTTGGGCAGAAAAAGAGCTGTAATGGAGCTGAAGCTGGAAACTGAGCTCAGAGCATGAAGGAATCAGTGGACCTAAACCGAGGACAAGGGCAGGATGTAAAGAGCCTGGCCAGGAGACTCCCATCCTCTTCATCTTCCAGAGGTGCAAAGCATATTCAAATTGGCTATCAGTGCTAAGACATGGCTCTGTTTCCAAATACCACCTGCTGACTCAACACCCACATTAATTTGGCCACGTTCACTCCTTAATAACCTTGTCTCTCAGCACCAGTGAAGATTGTAAGCACCTCCCTACATAACCCATGTGCCCTGAGGTCCTGGAAAGGAAAATGACTCAGGACACTGCTTTGCTCTGCTCCTTCAGGTAGAGAGGTTCCACTAAATAAACATACCAAGGAAGCAAGTAACAGTTCATCTCATCAGCAGTCCATGGCCCAATCAGACCAGTGACTTGGCAGAGAATCTGCACAGGCCCCTAGAAGGCTGCACCCCTTTCTTGTAGGTGAAAGGCAATCCATATCTGCCTCCCCAGCACTGGCTGCACACACTTGCTGTCCTGCACGATGTACCAGAGGGCCTGAGCAGCAAAATCTAGGGGCAGCTGTCTATACTGCATTACACCTGCTGCATCCCTAATAGATTACAACACATCTAGGGCAGAGAACCCAGTGTTCAAGAAACTTAGCAGGGTGGCTGGGCCCTTTAGGCCAGCACAGGAATGGTATCTCCTGGCTCATGCAGCCAATCCAAGACAGCCAGAATAGCAGGAGCATTTGGCCAGAGAATAAGGCATAAAGTAACTGGCCCAAAGCACAAAAATAACACATTGAGTTGGGGTTTTTTTAAAGAAATCCATAACTTCAAAAACAAGCATGTACTTGGCAGCTCCTAATGTTTAATGTGTTCAATGCTGGTCCACCCAGCAAATGAGAATTAGCAGAAGTGAAGCATAATGGGACAGAACAGAAAATAACTACGGCTGTGTCCTAAGCAAGGCCCCTGCCCTCAGGGGTTCTGTGCCCCTGATTTTATCAGTCAAACTTTTCTGTTCCCTAATGAGCTGAGATGGCTATAAATCCACCTTCACCCCCTTCCTCATGGGTGAATCTACTAACAGCAGGCTGATTAAGATCATCCGTCTCTGTTTGTGTCAGGTTACATTAAAATTAGAATTAATCTCCCCAAATTATTTTTCAGATTGTGTCCTGAGCAAGGACATGTCAGTGTTTCTGGCAATACATGGTTATCCTGCTGCCTCAACATCCAACCCTGTATCTCCTGTGGACTCATTCTTTAAGTCCAGGCCAGTTCTCATTTTTTCTTTTTTTTCCTTTTTGTTTGTTTGTTTGTTTGTTTGTTCTTTGTCTTTTATTTTTTATATTTATTTGTTTACTTTTTTTTTTTTTGGTGGCACCAGGGATCGAACTCAGGACCTTGTGCTTGCCAGGTAAACACTTATTCCATTGAGCTATCTCCCCAGCGCCATTCTTTATCTCACTTTTTCTCTGACACCTTCTCAGACCAACTCTAGTTGATCAATCACACACACACACACACACACACACACGCACGCACGCACGCACGCACACATGCATGCACACATGCATGCACGCACACGCACACATTTCTAAGTGCATGGACTTCTTAGGTAAGTCATTTATTAGTCATCTTTTCACA
>NDGN011431231.1:0-11062 GCA_002564285.1 Tympanoctomys barrerae | reverse complement strand
TGTTGTAATAGTGTTTGTAAATAGGATATCATGTCTGAATCTTGTACAGCAAATAACCACTAGTTAGTGGTTATACAATGTGTTAAGTATTGAAACTGTCTTACCAATTTGATTTGCAGAAGGTTTTTTAATTTTTTTTTGCTCAGAATGCCTTCAGGGCAGGTTTGTCTGGCTTGAGTTGTGGGGATTGAACCACAGCAACCTGAGCCTGACTTCTTTGTTTTGTTTTTTTTATTTTTTAAAATTTTTTTGTGACGGCTTTGTTGAAGCAGCCACTTAAAGAACTGAGCTAAAGGGCAGGCCCCCTTGATTTGAAACTGTCTCTTTGCTATTTGTCTCTCAATAAAATTATGGGAAAAAATGTGTGTCAGAAAAGCTTGTTCTGTGAAAGGGTAGCTTTAATGAAGATCTAAAGAATAAATCACAATAACAAAAAATATGGTATCACCACATAAAGAAAAGAATAAACAAAGGCCCTGTGAGAAAGACACGGCAGAGGTCTGAAAGAAAGCTCAAGACTAAAGCCAGAAATGTGTGACTGAGTTAGAATAGTTAGATAAAGGGGACTCAGATGGAAAAGATTAATTTCCAGGAATAGATTGCTCTGTGAAAGAACTACATTTCCAGTGCATCTTGCAGCCTGGTGTGGTCATGAGACTTAAGTTTTAGTCAATGAGATGCAAGGAAGAACATGAGACTGTAAAGTGGAAAATAGCGGGCTATCTGGTCCCTTTCCTTTCTGCTAACTGAAATGAAGATGAAATTACAAGAAGAGGAACAGCAACATTATATGTTTGAAAGTTGTAGCCCTTTGCCAAGAGAATGAAAAAAACAACATAGGAAATTATAATAGGATAGCCACTAGTTCCTAGAATGTGGCTCTTGAGAGTAGTGTCAGGATTAATATCTACATGTTCCCTCAAAGCTTCATGTGTGAAAATGTGGGTTTTTGGGAAGGTGATTGGATAATAGTGAGATCATACTCCTCAGTAGATGAATTATAACGACAAGTGATGCTGGGAGATGGAGCCAGGTTGGAGGAGGTGGCTTGCTGGGAGCATGACTGGCAAGGATCTATTATTCTTTTTCCTCCCTTGACCTTGCTTTCTGTTTCCTACTTAACATGCCATGAGAAACCCTACTCTGTGGCATCCCTGTGGTGCCATCCCGCCTTGGCATCAACCAGCCATAGACTGTAAGCTCTGCGAGCAGTGAGCAAAATGAACCCTACCTCAGTGTGGGTGACAGGTGTTGTGTCTCAAAAATGCAAAAGTAACTAAGAGAGTAAGGTGTTCTAAATAATGCAGCTTAGTCAGAGTAAGCCTGTTGGGCCCCACTGGCTTCCAGTCCCATGGCTCCTTCCTGGATCTGAGCAACTATATCAAGGACAGCAACATGTAATACAAAACCATGGTTGAGTGAGTCTCCCCTTGTCTTCTAAATGTGTGCCGTTTCTGATGTCCTATCAATTATTATACTATCTTTAAAATAAATTAAAACAAAAAAGACAAGGAAAAAAACTTAAGATGTCTTGAAAGCAAGCTACAATATTCAATTATTGTCCCAATCTTTCATAACTATATCTATTAATCTGAGCAACAGATTTGATCATAAAAATAGACAATATAACAATCACTGTTAATTAGCTATTCCTCTTTTGAAAATCTGTAACACATGATTGTGGTATGTTGCCCTGTTTCTGTCTTTTTTTCTATTTGTTTTTACTCTTCAAAATAAAATAAAATAAAATCATAAAAAATAACGTAGATTAGGAGCAGTTTTCTAAGAAGAGTTGAGGTGAGAATTTGGCATTAATATCTTCTCTCCTTCCCCTTATCAGTGGTCACTTTGTTTTGAATTTTGCAACAAACATGTTATAATTAATCAGTGAACTATTTTTTAAGTAATCTAGAGAAGAATGAACTATGAAAAATGACATGATACAATAAATAAGGGCTGGCCAGATAGCTCAGGAGACTAAAGTGCCTGTCTAGGCAGGCACAGCCACTGGGGTTCCATCCCTGGCTTGCTGTGCTGGCCCTGGCCCTGGGGCATGCTGGGACATCTGAGAGTGGGTGTGGTGGTGCACCTGTAATCCCAGCGCTTGGGAGGCTGAAAAACAGGAGAATCATTATGAGTCTGATCTGTGTAATGAGACCCTGTAGACCCTGTACTACATGCATTAGAAAGAAAGAGAGGAAGAGAGAAAGAAAGAAAGAAAGAAAGAGAGTGAAAGAGAGAAAAAGAAAAAGAAAGAAAGCCTCAAATATATTTCAGCTTCCTCATCTTACGTGCAAGTTTGCAACAGTTTTTCCTCACGTAGTGCTTCTTGACCACCAAGCTTCCAAATTCCTTACCATCTCTGTTCAACCTATGTGCAAATGTCAGTAATTATCTCTTGGAACTGGCTTATTTCCTCATCTTTACTATGGATGTTCTGATGACTATCATGTGCATATATCATGACCTGTATTTTTTCTATGGAATTGTTACTATATTTTGCAATAGCTTTCATTGTCAAAATGTGAAGGCTATTTCAGTCTTTATCAAAATGGAGAATGAACTATTTGAAGTAAACTAGATGTTTATATGAAGAATGCTATATGAGTACATGTGTATAAGCCTGTCCACCCATCTCAGCTATTACCACAAGGTGTAATGTATTCTTTTTCAATCAGGGATCATGACAGTCAATAAAAACCTTTCACTTAAAGTGTTACAAATAATAGCAACACAGCAATACACTGGAAAATTTCATGGAACAGATAAATATACTAAATGTTTTGTCATCTTTAGTTGTGTGTTAATCTTATGTACCCCGTGTTACAAATTTTTATAATTTTTTAAAAGAACATAGACCAGTGATTGTCAAAGACTCCACTTTCTAACCTTTCTGTTCTATTGCAGAAAACATGTTTTTTCTCTGAATGTGATTTTGCCTAAAGGCTTCATAAAATTCAATAGTTGTTAAACTATAGTTTCTGGTATATAGCTATAGTTATATAACTATAGTTGTTAAATTATATCTCAGATACTTTAATATAGATTATATTAAAATATCTAAGATATAATTCCAGAATAAAAATAATCAGAATATTTAACATATCAATTCCTACCTCAACCTAAAACATAAAGCATTAACCAAATAAATAAAGTTTACCCCATGAATTACTAATTTTTCTCTTCTAAAGTTGAGGTTTTGAGGATTTTGCTGGTTGTTTAAATGAACATTCTAATTTTACCTATGCATCAGGGAGCTGTGATTATAAGATAAAAAGTTGCACAAGAGCTGGAGAGAGCTTGGTGTTCTAAGCATCTGCCTGGCAAGTGCAAGATCCCAATTTAGATTCCTGGCACTGCATGGTGTGCTGACCCTGGAACCCTGAGCACACTATGCCAGCTTTGAAACCAGCGTGGTGGTGCAAGCCTGTAATCCCAGCACTGGGGAGAATGAGACAGGAGAATCACTAGTAGTCTAATCTGTATAGCAAAACCCTGTATCAACAACAAAAAAAGTTGCACAAGACATGTTTCTTGTCTTCACGAGTAAGAAGTGTGAGCAAAAGTGTGATGAGTTAGAGCCAAGTAAAGAACAGAGAAACTCAAAGGACAAAGGGAGGGAGGAGACAAAGACAAACAACACCATGTTTGCAGACTTCAGCGGAATAGTACTTGGTACCACAGCCAATTGTGCTTGTCAAGCTCTCAGTCTTTTTAAAAATGGTATCATGGATACCTTCCTATAATAGCACATAGGATCCTGATCGCTCAATCAAAAGTACTCCCCCCATTTACTGAACATTCACTGGGGTCCCAAGTATTACCTCATTTATTCTTACTAGCCACTGTAAGAGATAGATGCTATGAGTCCCATTTTATTAAGGAAAATTCACCCAATGAAATCAGTTTATTCATGCAAGATACTCTCCTACAGCCAACAGGAGGACAAAGATGGATGTTGTTTACATGATGGAGCCAACTTCTATGCTTTTTCTCTTCTCACTCCAGCATCTATACATAGGGAGATTCCTTTTGAATTTGAAATTAGAAGACAGGATAAATCAAGGTGAATGCCCTTAAATCTTATCTGTGTGGCATGTCCCAAGTAAAGAAAGTTCATATGTCTTGAGTATCTGGATAACACAAAGAAGATTTCACAATTGATTTCTTCTCATATTAGTTAAAATGCTTTCTGATATTCTTAATTGAACATTTCTTTATTTTTTTATGTTCTTATCTAACTGTGGAATTTCACAAGATAACTTAGTACTGGCAGGCTAAATTGATGAAATCTTTGAATGTCTCATCATTAGGAAAATTTCCACCTCAAATAGAGTTCTGAGAATTAAATTGGGTCATATGGACAGTACAGTAAATACTTAAGGAATTTGTTTAGGAGGCTAAAATAGGTGTACACTATGAACAGTGCAGATTAACAAAATATACCTTAATTGGTGATTGGCTTTATTACTGTTCATATTTTGATTCCTTTTCAAATTAATGTTTTAGCTTGTATTTCTAATGATAGTAGTTGAAATTAGAGCTCTTGAAACTGAGAAAAATCTTCAACATTGCATAAAGAAAGACACTACGTTTCTCTCTCATTCATTACGTAAAGCTCTCTAAATTCAAAGCAAAATTGTTTTAGTTCTTTTTACAACTACTTTACATAAAACAAAGATCTAATTTTAAAATTATTATCACCCTTAGAGTCTAGATTTCTTTTATTCCCCTGCCTGAGAAGCGTTCATACCATATTTTTTTTTGCATGAAGTCATTTACATTTTTGAAGGCCAAGTTTCTTTTCATGTAGACAGTTCTAACTTCCTTGGATTATACTTTATATTTCTGGTGTCCCTGGTGTTTGGCACTCTTCCCAAGCTAGGAGCATCTTAAAATTTTATGAGGATGTTTTGAGGTCTGCATTTTTCCCCAACATATTAAAAAATATATTGAGTTAGAAAGAATCTCACACATATCCCCATGGTACATAAACTTGCTCCATCTCACTAATTCAACAAATATTCCTATAACATTTATTCAACTCACTTCAACAAGCATGCACAAGTGCCTTATATATAGAGAAGACTTGACGTGAAGATATGCATCAGCTAACACTCAATGATTCTGCATGCAAATTCCCCATATGAAGCCACATAGCATCCATTATTGTCCTTTGATTTTTGCTCAGTACAAAGGTGAGAGAAAATATCCTACTTTCTTAAATCCAGCATAATTTGAAAAATAAAGGCTTATTTCATTCAGCAAATGTAGAGATTCTAGATAGCAGCTATGTGTCTATATATTTGTTTATATTCTATGTAAATGAATTTATAATTGAGGAAGCAAATGATTTTGAAGTTGAAAGACACTAAAGGAATTACTTGATGTGACACTTCACAAGCCTAGAGAGAGTGAAACTTTTCAAACATGATCCAAGAGAGTTAGTAAAACATCTAGGATTGTACAGTGCATATCTTCTACTAGTCTGTACTGCCTTGGTAAGTTATATGTTTTCTAATGTTTGGCAATAAGCAATAAGCTCTTTAAAGACTAGGTTTCTATCAAGTGGAGGCAGTATACCTATTCTTTTATATTTTAATTATTAAATATGAGTTGACTACATATAAAATTGATACTTAATATTAAAATGTAATGATAGTTGTGTGAATTTCTGTTTGCATATATGGGCGAAATGACTGACAGTCCATCAAAAGTTCATACTTCTTCTAGAGTCATGTTATTACTGGGATGTGGCCACCCCAGTTCTCTTTGGATCTATGTGGGGCCATTTGGATAGTTCTCAATCATCTAATGGAAATAAATTGCATCCCCAAGACCTGATCAAAAAATGGGGATCTGAGATGGATAAAAACTTCTCAGCTGAAGACATACAAATGGCAAATAAATATATGAAAAAATGTTCAACCTCATTGGTCATTCAAGAAATGCAAATTAAAACAACAATGAGATTCCATCTCAACCCAGAAAGAATGGCTAACATCAACAAGTCAACCAATAACAAATGCTGGAGGGGCTCTGGGAAAAAGGTACCTTTCTCTATTGTTTGTGGGAGTGTAGACTTGTACGATCAGTGTGGAAATTGGTGTGGAGAATCCTCAAAAAACTAGGATTAGAGATCATTCAACTGAGCTATTCCTTTCCTGGGTACTTTTCTACAAGAACTGAAAATATCATATCACTGCTACACATGTGTACCCATGTTTATAGCAGCACAATTTATCATAGCTAAATCTTGAAAACAACCCAAATGCCCATCAACTGAGGAATGGATAAAAAAGATGTAATATTTTTATACAGTGGGTTATTAGTGAGCTACAAAATCTGATAAACTCAAGGCTTTGATAGGCACATAGATGCAACTAGAGTCCATATTCTTAAGTGAAATAAATCAGACCCACATGTGCAAACATCATATTGTCTCCTTAGTGTAAGAACCTGAAAGAGTAAATAAAATACAGAAGGTGCACTAGATAATGTGAAAAATAAAGCAACTGTTCAAAAGGGAGGAACAACTTGTATGAGGAAAAGGAAAAAAGAAAGGAAGGGGAAAATGATTGTACTGCTGATTTTTTTTCCAGTATTGGAAATTGAACTCAGGGCTTTGTGCTTGCCAGGTAAGCACTTATTCTACTAAGCTATCTCCCTGGCCCTCTACTGGTCTATTGAAAGGAAAGTTAATGTTTAAATATTTTTTCTTCTTTTCAATTTTTTAACAATTTGTTGACCAATTTTTATGCTTATATCTGGTTATCTAAACAACTAAATAGAAGACAACAATATGCAATATAACAACCATTATTGAATTCCTATGATTTTGCTTAGTGAAATTTGGTATCTTTTCTAATGTTTTATTTAATTTTTAAAATTATCTTAAAAAAAACTAGTAAGCCCAACAGCTATACCTTATTCCTCTTTCTTTTTTATATGTGACAAACTCTAACCATCTGAAAGACATGATGAAGTCTGTAAAAAGAGAAGCGCTTGCTCTGAAAATTACATGCAGAGGAGAGGAACCTCTTGATTAATCACACCTATACCATTAGGTGAGTTCATATGTTAGTGTTTTTACACTGTGACAATACCCAACAAAATCAATCTATGAGGAGAAAAAGCTTACAAGGATGACAGCATCCAAGGTTTTCATGCACAGCCATTCAGTGCCTTTGCTTCAGGATCTGTGATGAGGCAGTACATCATAACTGGACAATGGGTACAGGCAGCTGCTTACCTCAACTTGGCCCAGAAGTCAAAGAGAAAGAGTCTGGGTACCACACTTCCTCTTCAAGGACAACCCCTAGTGATCCAACTGTGCCTCACTCCATAAAGATTCCATCACCTCCCAATAATGCCATGGGCTGAAGGCCAACCCTTTAACATGGAGAACTTGGGAAATAACCAGACCAAAGAAATTAGAAATAAACTATAAACGATTGCTGTGTTAAGTCACTGTCTTGAGACAGTATTTACCACAGTATTTAAAACAATCCCACCATAGAGGTCATCAGAGAAAGCCTTTTAAGTTAGAGGATTAGGCAATTGCATTTTGAAGGTGTTACACTTCTACTCTAATGGGAGTTCAATCCATTACTTCATTTTGAATGACTTTTCATTCTAGTCTCTTCCTGATTGATTTTGTCAGAGACAGATTCTCCTTTATTTAAAAATATCTCAAAGACATCAGTTCCTGAATGGTATATTCTGATGCAATCAGAATGAAAAAGCTCTGGGAAAGGAATCTAAGAAAGTAGGTGCATTAATGCCATCAATGCTGTCCCACATCAGCACTTTCTCCTTAAATGCTGGGGAACTCACTGCCTGTCCCCTTGTGTCTAGCCAGGAGGGCGTGATCCTGTAATCAATGAATAAGAGAGGAAAAGGAATGTGTCACTCTGGGCCAAAGTATTTGGACTGGTGCTCTGGCTCTTTGCTCTCACTCATCCTCTAAGGTGGTTATCTTAGAAATGGCTGCTATCTCAAATAGTAGGCTTAGGCTTTTGGAAGAAATTGAAACTTTGAGGTACCAGATGGAGCATCACCTCTTCCAGCTCTGACCCAGATTTGCATGAAAATGACATGAATTGTGGTGTCAAGCCACTGAGACTGATATTGTAATTTCGACTGTAATGATTAATACAAAGTGTCCAACTGTGAAGTGTAAATGAAGGGCAATTTTTGGAGGGGAATATTTATAAAGTTTGAATGTTTGATGTATTTCTTAATTAGCTAGGGTAAGAAAATAGAAGAAGCCATTTTTGTGGCATAAAGAGACCACTACTGAATTTCAATGCCCCTTTTTAGGAAAGCTTCTAAGAGTCACAGTGTGTTAAGATTAGTGCTGTAAGGAGAAAGAGTGAGAAAAAAGAATGACCTGAGATTCTTATTTAAACAAAAACAAAATTATAAGCATCACTACCCCAACCACATCCTTACTTAGAACTAATAGCAATAAGAATCAAACCTTGGTAGTGTGGTATAGGTAATGAAGCCAATTTGGAAGGATGAATTCTAATTTAATTTATCTACTATAGGTTGAGCATCCATAACTAAAAAACCAAAACTATAACTTGCTCAAAAATCTGCAAGCTACACGTCAACATGATCTAGATGTACATGTTGAAAGATTTTGATTTAATATTAACAATTCTTGATAAGTAGAGCCTAAGCAGGTACTTAGAAATCTTCAAAATGCAGACATGTGAAAGACTTCTGATCCAAATATTTTGCGTAAGGGTTACTTAACTGGAATTTGACCTGCAGTTGTTCTAAGTGAATTTATACTTTCTTCTTGTCTCAGTTTTGTTTTTATAAAATAGGTATATAATCTCTTTCTTGCTAATCTACCATTATAGCAAAGATAAAATTATATAATTCAGGATGAAGTCCAAGGAAGATTCCAAGCTGCTATAAGATATGGTGTATCATTATGATGCTTAGACCTCTCAATTTGCTGTTCTCACTAACCAAACAGAGGAAATCACATTGTGATAAATATCTGCAACCTATTTTTTTAAAATAAGACTAAGATTATGTCTTACTTGTCATAGTTATAGTTGTGCAAGCACAGAATATTTTCCTTAGTAGATCTGTAATGATGTTTATGAAACTTTCTACTGTAACTTGAAATGTTTCCTTTATCTTTATAAGGCTAGATACTACCAGACTCCTCAGTTCAAAACACGTTGAAGTGTTTTAGTGTGATTTTGAAGAAATAGATGTTTTAAAATCACAGAGCTCCAGCTTTAGATTCTATCCTGAACCTCATCCTTTCTCTCATTCTGCAGGACGTCATTATGTTGCATTTATTTTCTGAATCCACCAGTTTCACTTTTCCTTAGGTCATCTGCATAAGCACAAAATGTTTATGATTATCTTTCATCAAAAAAATAAAAACAAAATATTCATCGTCTCTGATCCTATCTCTTTCCAAGCTATGCTCCTTCAATTTCTCCATCTTCGTTGAAGACATTGTCAGTATTTGGTCTAATTTATTCCTTTCTTAATTTCTCTTAGTACTTACCAGCTGGGCCTTAGTCCCTACAACTCCACTGAAAATTTTTATCACTACTAATTATAACCTATCTATCACATAATATTTCTGTCTTTGCTAACCTACCTTATATACATATACAAAGTTGATCTAATACAATACTGAATATTAGAAAAAATGATTCCACACCTTCAAGATATTGAAGACAGTTATTTCTAACCTAGAATTTTATGGCAAATTAATAAAAATTAATATGCAGGATATAGACATTTTATAACTCTCAAAGTCTTAAAAATATGCTCATTAATCATTTCTCTAGAAGCTACAAAATGGCAGATGGTACTAAATGAAAGAATAAATCCTGAATCAAAAAGACATGTAATCCAGGAATGAAGGACTCTCTGAAGGAGAAGGGAAAGGGAATTCCTAGGCGATCCTAAAAAAAGACCTGGGTGACAGTTGTCTTAGTTACTTTTTTATGTCTGAGACAATACTTGACACCCACAACTATAAAGAAGAAAGGTCTATTTTGGCTCAGTCTATAGAGCTTCCAGTCATAGCTGGCTGGCTCTAATGCAGGGCAGCAGGGCAGAGAAGCAGGGCAGAGGAGTGTTGATCATGACACAACAGCATGATGCAGGGAGATCGAAGGAGGAGGGAGGAGATAGACTCTTCCCAACATGCCGAACAGACTTCCCTGGCAGCCTCACTAAGACATTGTGAGCATCACACCACCACAATCCAATCACTTACCAAAAGCTTTATGTGTAAGTTTTGTTTGTGAGTTTGTGATATATATTTATTGGTAGGATTGGGATATAGTCTATAAATAACTTCGCAATAAATACTTCGTAATCTTCATAGTAAGGACAAAACAGATAATATCTAAAATTTAAAAATTAAACAAAGACTCTGTTGATGCTTAGACATATGGAGCTAAATGTTAGAAGAAATAGCTAATATTGGTGAAAACGACTACTTCTGTTGATGAATCGTTAAGGGAATAGGCCTATTGTCCTGTTTATTATAAACCTTAAAGAAGTGCTTGAAATTTTATATAATACATATATTGCTTGAAAATAATTTAATAAGTGGGCATATACACCTGTATGTAAATATTTTATCACTAAAATATGTACATATAAGTTCTTTTATTATTTCATAAAATAATTATCCTAGAAAATATAATATGACCAGATTTATATATTTGCATCTATAAAAATATGCCCTTAACTAGTTACAAAGATATCTTTTATAGGAACAATAGCTGGAATTCTGTTAACTGATTTTTTTAGAATCCAGAGGAATTTGAACCAATCTGGATATCATCTCTTACAAGATTAGTTAAGAGAATTTTAAATAGGGCAATGGCAGTTATTGCATTGTAACAAGTTTTCATTGATGTTTCACTTTTGTGACTAAATTAGCATATTTTGTTTTTTTGAAACTTGATACATCCTAGAGGAGGGAAATATATTTAAAGTCAATACTTAAAGTTCAACATATCAATACTTGATGAAAAATACCTGTTCCATATTATGCCTAAAATGT
>NDGN011431210.1:0-13720 GCA_002564285.1 Tympanoctomys barrerae | reverse complement strand
AAAAAAAAAGAAAAAGAAAAATATGCTGCAAGATAAATATTTATATTATATCCAAGTAAATGCACTTAGAGAATGTTTTCTTTGGCTTTACCTTTTCATATCATTCCATGATAATTATGATTATGATGCATATAATATGATTTGTTTCTTAGAACTAGGCAGGTGCTCCTTTCTTTTTTCCCCTTTTGCTTTTCTTCATGTAAGTGATGAATTCTGAGGAAGAAGGAACAAGAGTGATAATCCATTATAATTACAACATAGCATATAACATTTTATATTTCAGCTCCTTTTTGCATAAATCCAATAATGATTTAATGTAGATGAAAGAAAAATGCCCTTCAACTCCTCATGCTGGATGATTAATTTGCCTTTTACATATTAGGGTATTCCATCGGCTTGTTTCTCTAATTCTCTTTCTGCTGGTAAAGGAACTCTGCTACAGCTGATTGTGGCCATGTACATCTGTGATTTCAGCACTTGAGACTTAGTTTCTGATTTCATGAAAAATAAACTAAGAGATGAAGTAAATACAAAAATGATCAGAGGCTGGGGAGATATCTCAGTGGTCTAAGCATCTGCCTGGCAAGTGCAAGGACCTGGGTTCAATCCTTGGTACCACATACTGTGCTGGCCTTGGAAACCTGGGCATGCCATGCTCACCACTGAAACCAGATGTGGTGGTGCACACCCACAATCCCAGGACTGTGGAGGCTGTGACAGAAGAATCACTATGAGTCCAATCTGCATAGTGAAAATAATTTAACCAGGTTTCAAAATATCCTAAAAATAAGAAGAAATAAAAAATGATGTTAGATAAGGTGACAAGGTGCATCAGGATGTTGTGTAAGGCCTTGCATGTTTGGTAGATAAATTTTTAATTTGATTTGATGACAAAAAGCTACTGAAGGTATTTAAAGTAGTCAGGGTGGGCCTGCCTGAGAGCTCAGCAGACTAAAGCACCTGCTTAGGTAGAGAGCAGCAGCCAGGGTTTGATCCCTGGTGTTCCATGCTGGTCCCACCAGCGGGGCCCACTGAGATGGCAATTGAGACTGGGTGTGGTGAGGCGTGCCTGTAATTCCAGCACTTGGGAGGCTGGACACAGGAGAATCACTATGAGTCCGATCTATATAGTGAGACCCTGGAGACCCTGTAGGCCTTGTCCTAAATAAATAAATAAATAAATAAATAAATAAAGTAGTCAAGGTGATGTGGCTATGACTCCTGTCATTTGGTGGTTGCCAGGGCTTGATTTGGCTGATCTTGCTGTCTAGAAAAGTGTCTTCTTCCTCTCTCCCTTCTCCTTGTATATTCTCCTGAAGTTGGACTCCCCATGGAAAGGACAGAATTTGCTGATAAAGGAGGCTCATCCCTCTGTCATAACTGTGCTCGCTTTGTAGGACCTCAGAGTAAGCTGTCATAGTCCACTGCAGGAGAAAGTGCAGCAGCTAAACCTTCAAGATTCCAAATGCATCCAAATGAGGTGTTACAGAGGGCAGTCTGCCTTTATTAGAAAAAAGAAAAGTAAAGCTGATCATACTCTGCCCTGTTCTGCAGAAAGACTTTCTGTAAACCATGTGTGAATGAACCATAGAGCAAAGGACAATTCTGTGGACTTTAAATGAGTCCCCTAAAAACCATGTGTTGGGAAATTTAATCCCTGATACAGCATTGTTGGAAGGTAAGACTTAAAGAGAGCTGTTCAAGCATGAACCCTATGAATGGATTAATGCTTATTGTATTCAAAGTCCTGGGGGTTGGTTCAGTTTATTATAGAGGGTGAGCACAGTCTGCCTCCCTCCTGCCCTCTCCCACCCTCTCACTTTCTTCCATAAGATGATATAGCAAAGAAGGCCAAAGTTGTTAGCCCCATGATGTTGGACTTCTGTCTTCAGATTGAGAGACAAAAACTTCCCGTTAAATACCAGTCTCTGATATACTGCTACTTCACAGTACAAAATGGACAGATAGGCAAAAAGATGACTTGAGGTTAGTTTCATTACAATACAGATAATTGTAATCTTTATTATGCTCCAATTCCTCTTTGGAGGCAGATATATTGATATATATCTACCTTTCATTTTCTCAGGCATCTTAGAAGATACATATCTCCATGTCCTTGGTGGAGAATATAAATCTCAGTAACTTATTTGAGATGTAGTTAAGTAGATGCCTTGATTTGTACAAACTATGGTTATTAAGTAGTTTATTTAGTGGTGGAGGCTATGCTTCTCTAACTCTAAGTGTGGCTTAGAAAGTAGGACCCATAATGCTCTGAATAAATGTATAACCATAGATAGACCTTCAGTTTGTGCAGGACTTAGTTTCAGGAGACAAGTCATTCCAAACTTCTGCACTCCATTTGTTGCCATTCATCCAGTTCTCATTGAGGCCAGGGGCATGCATTTGTATTCTAAGAAGCCAGGGAATCAAATGGAGACCAGGATGGAATTTCATCAAGATTTCTTTCTAACTGAACTAACTGTTCAGGGTGAACTAAAATGAGTTTGAGAAATTTTTAATAATATAATTTTTATAACTAAAATGATATTACAGACATTTTACAAGTCATAAAAATTCTGTAGGAGTAAGATAATATTTAACTATAACTTTATGAGAGGTACATTTCAAAAGATCCAATCAATGATATTTTACTTGCAGATATCCTAAGTTAAAAAGAAAAGTTTGAGGAAGAATATAAAGGCCCTAAACCCCTTATTACTTTAGTTCAACAAGGAATCAAGAGCAGAGTTCGTCAAAGAAATAATTGAAGACACCCTGGGAAGAGGGTACTAAGGTTTTCAAGTTTATCATAAATCATTCAATGCCTTTGGCAAAGCCTTGCTGGAACTTATGATATTATAATGAATATTATAATGTAATTTAAGTTTTCACTAAGGACTTAATTCTACTTCGGATGGGAATTTTTCCCAATGAAGGACTGCAGGCCTGAATCCCAAGAGACAGACTGTGTTGATCAAAATAATGTTTTGCCTGTAGCAGGAAGGTAAGATGCTGTTTTTTAACCCAAATGAGAAGCATCTTTAGAAGCTTCACCTTCTATGTCTTTTATACCGAGCAGGGGCAAACGAAGGAGAGGATGTGAAGTCTAAGCCTCATCTGGAAAAAAGGATAAAGGAGAGTACCTGCGTTTGTATGGAACTGAACTTAGACATCGCCTCTGAGATCTCCATCAGGTGTTTCTAAATGGTATAGGCGTGTGCATCAGGGACGGCTGAGCAGATCTAAACCTGTCTGAAAATCAGAGCAATTGGAAAATGTTTGTGCTCACTCGCCTCCCGACAAAGGAAACAATAACTAGCACAGTGGGGAGCTGCAGCTATCTTCTGACACATTATGTTGCCAGCCCCAAAATGTCACCAGAAACCCGAGAATGGAGATGAATGAAAACCAGCAGTGGTCCCCCCAACATGCCAAAGGAGATACAGCCCTGGCTGCAAAAGTGGCCAAGGTTCTTCAAAGCCCAACAAACTGTTGACCCAGCCCCTTTGCAAAGTCCACTGAGTGCAATTTCTGCCAAGGCCGAGGTCTTGTCATTGACTGTGAAGGCAAACTTAAATCTTTAATTTGAGGTGTAACTGACATGTGTAAATTCTTTGCAAAAAGCCTTTAGAGAGAAAAACTACAGTAACTTTGGAATGATTTTCTTTTTCTGTCATTTGAAAATGTAAAGACTCTGGAGCACATATTGTTTGAAGCAAAGGAAACTTAGAAGCTTCCAGAATTCAAACTTACTATGCTATGGCTGATTCTACACATTTAAAATCCAGTACCCTGTGGCATGTACAAAAGAATTCTTAAGAATGTATGTAGGTTGAGGACAGATGAGTAAAGATGAGTTGTTAACTTTACAGTGATAACCGGCTGAGGAGATCCTTAACTATTTATTTTGGGACACAACATGAACTTTCAAACATACACATATTTCTTTATTAATCAAGTTAGAATGCATGCTCATTAAAACCCATTTAAGAAATGAAAAAATGGGATTTATCTTTTGTGACTTTTTAAAATATTTAGAGTCTTTGACCCAATAACATGCTTTGTGGCTTTTCTGAGCAAGAATAGTGTGATCATGAAAAAGATGCAGCACAGTATAATGTATATGTCAGAACTCAGAATTCTCTATTTTTCCTAGTTTTTTTATTTTCATTGATTGCTTGCTTTGAATTAGCCTTGACCAAAAGCTTGACCATACCTTGTAGGTGCACAGAGTAATAATAATGTCTCTCAAGATCCAAGATGTTACAGCTTTCATAGTACTAGATGTGATCTTGAGCTGATATAAAATACCAAGTTTTGGGCCAGGGAGATAGCACAGTGGCATAAGCTCCTACTTGACAAGCACAAGGTCCTGAGTTTTATCCTTCATACCACACACACACAAAAAAAAACCCCCCACCATGTTTTCCTATTAATTTCCCATTTTGGAGAGGAAATGGTAGTGCCTTAAATTATTTTTAATTATTGTTCTTACTGTTTGAAACAATTATTGTGTTTTCAATATTAACAACAAATTCATACACAGTCAGATGGAAGTCACTTTCTGGAAATTGTACTGTTGACCTATTAATTGGGAAGGTGAAACTTGAGCTTAGCCAACTGGTTCTGGAGAGGAGAAGCTGGCAGGTGAGGAGGGAAGGAGCTCCACAGTACATGGAATGGGGTGGTTCCTGCTGCTCGTCTGAGTAGGATTACTACATAGCGAGCTACAGAAAAGACAAAAAATGTAATACAGCATAAGAATGTTTTATGTTTGTGATGGGTGTATGTGAAGATGGACAATTCTACAGTTATGGATAAGCTTTTATTTTATTTATTTTTTCATTTTTTTTATGTAATTGGTACAAGGTCTCACTACACAGCTCAGACTCATAGTGATCCTCCTGTTTTCAGCCTCCCCAGTGCTGGGATTACAGATGGGCACCACCAGGCCCACACTTGGTTGCAGCTCAGTGCACCCTGGAGGTGAGGCTGGCATGGCAGGCGGGACCAGCGTGGCATGCTGGACCAGGCATCCAACCCCTGGTCCATGAGCTGCAGAAGCAGACGCTTAGTCTGCCAAGCTATTTCACTGGCCCATTGGGTATGTTTTTAGATCTTTCTCTTCTAAGATTTCATTTGAAAAATTTCAACATGATGGTTGAATTGGATACTGGTTATATTTATGCACAGACTACTGTATATATACTTGTTAGGTAACAAGAAACATTACTATTATTCTAGGTGAATCTATTCTATTGCTTCTCATAACTGGACCAACAAGTAGGCTCTTAATTTTTTTCCAGCACTTAAAGTTGTCAGAACTCAATAACTGTCCCATGATTAATAATCAAGTGACTTCTCTCAGCAGTGGAATTATCCTGACTTTATTTTCCCGGGCTCCTGAAATCCTTCTGGCAGGAAACCCAACATGATATGTCAAGCACTTAACTGAAATGCATATAAAACATTACACATTTACAGTTTCTCCTTTAACTCTGCAAAACTTCATTCTAGTCCTATAGGCATTATTTTCTGATATTTTAGCATTCATAGGCAAAATATATTCTTGGAGCAATGTGCCCGAAAAAGGAACAAGGTTTTAGACTGTTAAGTTATATTAGCAGCTTTTGGTAGCTTTATTTAAAAAAATTGATGCAATAAATGTCATTTTAAATATTTTATCATACATTTAATCTGGTAAAGTAAGGCTTTGGCAATTTATTATTAAACATAATGTTTCTTAATGAGATCTTTTTATACATGAAATTCATTAGTGTTTAGGACAAAGAAAACTAAGAGAATTTATACCACTCTATTGCCACATTTATGATTTGTTGGTGCAGTAAAAGTAAATGAACATGTTTTGTACATTACTAGATTAATTCTACATATATTATGAAAATGTGAACTGCTTAATTTTCTAATTTTATTTCTTGACATAATAGGTACTAATTATATTTGCATCTACGAGATTATTCCTCACATTTAAATCATGTGAGGCACTAGTTACGATGCATTTCAATCTTTTTGTTTTGAAATTTGAATGCCAATAGATAATGCAAAACAATTGATTGATTCCTTTTTTCCTTCATTTATTTAAAGACACATATTGTAAGCTGGGTAAGTGCTGGATGGAGATCAGCACACATACTAGGGAAAGTGGTGAAAAGGCCTAGTTCTTAACTTTCAGCCTTGTGTTGGCCTCAGAGAAGGATGAAAGGGACTATTGAGGCTCGGCTGGTGCCAGTTAGGGATGACACTCAGTAAGGCTAGAAAATTCCCCTGGATGTGTGAAGCAGCCAATCTCGTGGTCATCACGTGGTTCTCTGACTTCCCCACATCCCAGTGCCAGAATAAAAGAGCTAAAAGTCAAGAAGGGTATGATCAGCTCCACTATTAGCTCTCAGACAAGATCTGCTAGGTTAGTTTGGGTTTCTGTTGGTACAGGCAAGCATTTCACTAGAGGATGCCATGAAGGTTTCATACACTTGAAACAACGCATGTTTGTTTTTGGAGAAGAAGGCCATCATGCTGTTGGGATAACTGAACTGAACCTCTTTGCCAGGAAGAATAGTGGTCATAGTACCACAGAAGAGCATGTTTGGAAGCAGGAGCTTCCTATCTGGTGATCATAGAAGATGGACCATGGCAAGGAGAGGCAGTGGTCTGACAGAGTAGAGTAATTAATGATTGATCCTTTGGAGATGAAGATTTGGGTCATCTCACCACACTAGTGAATTTAGATCAACTGGGTGATTAAATATGACAGGGCCAGCCGTGAGTGGGTGTGGGTGAAGGGAAAACGTCTTAATGTTAGTTATAACTTGGAGACCATTTACAGCAGCACAGATGCTAACTAGATTTCCCCATTAAGTTTTTTTACATGAAGTCTACTGCAGGATTTCCTGCTAGCTACTTCCTTGAATGTTCTGTGAAAGAGATGAGCTCTGTCAGAAACTTTTAATGTCCAACCTTGGGTCACCTTATGATTCCAGCCACTGATAATGTCCCTAGTTGATTGCAGGAGTAACCAGCTAGTACCTTCCTTGCCCCAGCAGTCGCCACAGGGCTGTTATATGTGAAACACTTGTGGGGACCTAGTAGGCTGTTCTAGACCCAAGGTAACCACACCCTGAGTCCGGTCTTAGATTAGAAGACATGAATTATGACTCAGACAAACAATTCTGAAATATGTTGTACAAGGTTCCTCAGAGGTTCCCTGACCACACTAAGCTCTAATAATTGCCAGGCCCACTGAGCCGTGCTGCCTTAGTAGTGTACTGGTAAGTTAGCTTTGTGTGTTTCCCTTTTCAGTCTTCTATTCTTCCTAGTATTATTTCCAAAATAAATTATCTACATGCAAGCTCTTTCCACAAGTTTGTGTGTGTGAGCATGTGTGTGCACGTGTGCACGTGTGTGTGGCAGAGTATGAAACAACATGAGAAACAATGATGAGAGATGTAGAAGTAAAATCAGGAATGGCGTACAGAGCCCTCAAGAGCAGAGGAGGGATTGGAGGTATTTGATCTGAGACCTAAGAATAGGAATGGAGTGTGCAGGTCCCATCCTTTGGAAGAGCACTGTTGGCAAGTGGACGCAAGTGTAAAGATCTTGTCAAAGTTTGCCTGGCGCAGTTGAGAAACAGCAGGTGGACAGTGTGGCTGAAGCCGAATGAATGAGGAAGAGAATAAAATAAAGTATGCAGAGGCAATTGGACCAGCCAGAATGGGAGGTTTTAGTGTCTATGTCAGGATTTTTAACATTTTGGGGCTCTTGTTTGTAAATGAGATTAATAGCACAACTTGCACATAGTCTAGAGAGTATTCAACAGAGTGCAATGCCTGGGAAGGACAAGTATGTTATCCATTTGTGTCTTTACCTATCTATATCTACATCTCTGTATCTATCCATCTGCCATCAATCTCTCATTAGCATCTATCTATATTTTACTGTCTAATATTTTCATGCTCTTCCATCTCCTCCTTTGGTGAAGCACCTGCTGACACACACTGTCCCATGCACTATGTCCTAGGGCAATGGCCAACAGGAGCTAGAGAGCTGAAGGACTGCGGAGAGAAGCTTCCAACACTCAAGAGCATGCAACCTCATACTATTTGCTGCTCTCCTCACTGTCTCTCCCTTCAGAAGGCAAAGATCTGTGCACCTGAAATCATTATGCTTTGAGGAAAACTTACATTGTGATCATTACATTAGAGGGCTAAAGGCTCAGTGATCCACTTCCTCTAAAAAAGTTTATAATACTTGTAGGACTTTGATCCTATCATATGTGATTAGTAACAGGAAGGGCTTTGGTTTGATAGAGCTTGCTTTATATCATTCTTTCCATTCCTGCTATGAAAAATAGTAGGAATGACCAGTACCAGAAAAAAAACAAAAAATCCAGGTAGCTCAGAGAAAGTTGACTATTGTCAGAACATGTATGAACTGGTTGATCTTGCCTGGGCAAATCACTTTTAGTCTGTTATGATGCAACTTTCATGGGATACTTTTGGTTAATAAAACATCAATGCATTTTGTACCTGATGACTATTTCTATCCAGTACTATGAGGTTTTACTGCTTATAGACTGTATAGATTAGATCCATTAATTTATTTGTCAGATGCTGCTTAGTTTTATACAGTTATAGACATGGTTATGATTGTGCCTTGGAATACATTCATACCTTTTTACTCTTCTCCACAAATTTTTGATGAATTTTTTAATCAAGAAAGTTTATGCCTTTTGTTGTTTTATTTCAACAAGTATCTAGGTATCTCTGTTATGATTTCAAATACTGGGAATACAATAGCAAAGAACAACTCAGGCACCTGGAGCTTAGTATCTTAGGGTGAGGGCATTGTAAAGTAGTTGTGAATGTGTTGCCCCTATCAAATTCTATGATGTACCCTCAAGCAGGTCCATGTCTATATTTTTGTATCATTATTTTCTATAGCTTAAAATGGTCATGACATTATAAAATAAGCTGAAGATTTGGCTGCCTTTTTGAGTGTTCTAATTACTGATTGTACTAACATCTTTGTCTGCTTTCTGTTGATAAAACACAATGCCACAGATTGTGTAAACTACAAAGAAAAGAGGTTTATTTTGACTCAGGACTCTGATCTGGTGTTATAAGGTTGTATCTGATGATGGTCCTTTTGCTGATGGAGCCAAAGAGATACAGGACACCATGTTGCAGGAGGCAGGAGTGCACTGATATTTCTCCTCGGATAACTCCCTTCTTATACAGCCACTCATTTTTAACCACGAGGCTCCATCCTCATGAGCTCATCATATTTTAATCACCTCTTAAGCTTCCCACATTGAAACACACTGTTCTAATTTTTCACCCTCTTAATGCTTCACAATAGGTATTAAATGTGACAAACATGAGTATTAAACATGACAAACCATGTTCACATCATATCAAGCACTGAGGCAGTTAGATTCCATAGTAGAGTGCTTTTGTTTGAGCATATTATATAACATTTCCTGCTATAATACAGGCCATAGTTTGGGGGAACGATGAAATGATTTTTCTTTAGAAATAAATATATGTACTTTTTCCCTTCACTTCTTGAATTAATTTCAATTCATTTCTTCACTTCACTTTCAGGGCAGAGCACTTTTTTCATTTTTTTTTTTTCCTGTCTTAAATGATCATTTGTTCTCTACTTCCTTTTGGAGATCTGCTTATCTCTCTGCACTATAAATAGTGAGTGACCAAAAATTCAGTCCTTCAGCTTCTTTTTTTCTCTTTTTGTACTCATGACTTCCAAAATCCTAGAACTCAAGATGTCTCGTGTTTAGACCTACAGAGCCTTGCATGTAATACAGAGCCCGACATGTAATTGCTTATTCAACCCTTCTTCCTAGCCATCCAGAGTCTAAACTCCTGGTATATTTGCCTTTACTAAATTTACTTTTCCAAAACTTTTTTCCACTTAGACAATTTTATTTTTCCATTTTCACAGATTTAAAATTTGGAACTTATCACAGTTTGTTTGGCTTTTCCATCTTTACATTATTTTAAAACTCTTAATTTGTTAGTAAATGGCCTCTACTCAACTGCTAAGTAGATTTAGAATCTAACTTCTTTGTTCCATCCACATGGCTAATACAAGCCTCCATTCCTTCTCATCTGTACTATTGCAATAGATTCCTACCTAGTAATTTGCTGAAAGCGTTCCATCCAGTTATTTCTTCCTCAGGTATCACGTGTGCTCCCTCCTAAGGCAGATTATGCTGCTCTTCTGCTTAAAATCCTCTGACAATTGACCATGTGGCTCAGTAAAGCTGGGCAGTGTACGCCTCAGTGTCCCTACCGTCATCACCTCTCTGACTTCATCATCCACGATCCTTTCTTGTTCACCCTGACTCGAGCACTTTTGCCTCCCTGATGTTATTTAAGTGCTTCACAGAAGATTTTCTCTAAGAGTTTTTGCAACTCCACTCCCCAGCCCTGGTTGCTCCACTCACTTCCTCACTTGCTTTTGCCCAAATACTGCTGTTCAAAAAGTTTCTCCCTCGTCACTCTCTTCTTCTGTGCTTTATTTTTCTCCTTAACACTTATCATCCAATAAGTATGTACACATGTTCTGTGTCTCCTTACTCTAATGTAAATACCAGCTGGACTCTTTCCATGTTTTTTTCTCCCATAGCAATTTCTCCATGGTGAAATTATAATTAAAACAATAACCAATCTGTGGTAATAATGAGGACCTTCTGTAGACTTAGCTTTGAACAAATTATGGACAGTTAAAACTATTAAAAGACTATATCTTCTGCTTAGGTGAGGTTGTTAAAGAACATAAAGGCATAATATTTAAATAGTCATGAAAAAGTTACATAAATTTTTCCTGTGAATATACTAGTTAAGCTTAAAGTGTTAGCTGCCTGTATATTTACAAACCATCAAAACCCTCAAGAAAATCACCGAAGAAACTTTTGCCTTGAAAGTAGTATGAATGGCTGAATAGTATAAAATACAATTCTATAATCCGTAGTACCAGGCAATTTCTCATGACCATTAAAAGTCTCTGTAGATCCCCAGGGTCTCCAGACAGGGGCAGGCAGACCGCTCAGCATCCATGCAAAATTAGGTATGACAATTTATGGAAAGCGTCTTTTGGAAGAAAACTCATGGTTCTCTTAAGTTTGGGCGTGCACAATAAAACAAAACAAAAACTATGAAATCCTAATATCATGTTTAACTGGCTGACATCCTTTCATTTTTTTTTAATAAGGAAAGGATTTCAAGTGTCACAAAACCATAATATTCCTTGTCAAACATAAGAAAACTGTGGCCGAACAGGGACTAAGTGGAGATGAACACAGTGTGTACCAGTGTCTGCATCGATCTTGCAAAGTTGTGCATATTTACAAATTCTCATGCCCTTCCTCCACTGTGCCACCCTGGTAATAATAATCTCTGGAATTTTGGGCCATTTGTTTATAATTTAGGAATATAGTGCCTCATTTTTATTGAAATGGATGGGACTTATTAGTAATGGCATCATCTTATTGTGAACACACGCATTTTTAAATGAATTCACAGTTTAGTGCTTTGGATAAAAGGAAATGCTGTTTAAAGCCCGAGCCTGCAAACTGAAATATGGTGCAAACAAACAGCAGTGAACAAATTATTGAAAATGAAACTCATCCTGCTGCTAGTCCAATAGTGTTATTGAACCAATCAAGATGGCAATTTGAGGGCTAATTCTACCTGCTAATAAGGAATTTGCTCTCCAGGGCAAGATTTTGAACTCAGATTTTGTATGTTTTATAAATTCAACAGATAAAGCAGAGATTTGACAGCTCTTCTGCAGCCCTTTCTCTGTCCTTAATTTATGTAAAACCTTTATTAGGCAGCCTGGCTGCAGTCTTTAAGTATTTTAGCTTTTCGCTACCAGATGAAGTCAAACTGCTATCAAGTGATAATTGAACTATGGGCAGCTCTGTCCATATACTGTACTATCAGACAAATATTTCAAAGAGAATGTTGAAATTAGAAAAGCAAAAACAGTCTTGACTGTGGAACTCTTTGGATTTCAACTTCAATCAAAGGGAATAGGACCTGCTTAAAAATAGTCATCTCCTCGCAGACTGAAGCCTGAAGTGAGACCTGCATAATCACAGACAGCCCTGTCAAGTCAAGAGAAGTCTGTGCACTACAGCAGGAATGCACACGTGGCTCCAGAGGCAGCACATGGGGATGATTTGTGGCACAGGATCAGAAATCTCTTTGACTTGTTTGAAAGGAAAGAGCAACATGCTTTAGAAAGAGAACACAAAATCCCTTGTGATCTTGATTCTTGGAAACACCTATTTTCTTAGTAAACATAAAGTATGAAGGAGTGCATGTTGTATTATTTATTTCTGGTCAGAAGTGGATGTCAGAGTGGAAGGACTTTTTTTGTGTGCTGGCATTAAGAACTGGAGCGAAGCAAACAGAGCAACACAAATATTCCATTGTTTGCTGCAGAAGACAGAGTGGCTGGAGACAAAAGCGCCAGAATGCCAGAGAAGCATTTTTGCAGAAATACTAGTGAAAAGCACCAAATACCTCCATCTCTTCTCACGTGCTTTCATTTCTCTGGTGCTGAGGCAGAGATAACTTCAAAAGCACAAAAATTAAAAATAAAAAAGGGACATGTGAGTCGCAGCTGAGAAGAAGAACTTTCTACAAAAAATGAGAATCTTTGTGGACTCCCCCACCACCATGCATGCACCCTCAATTAAAACAATGCCTCTGATAGAAAGTAGTATAATCTGCATTTTATTTCACTCATGAGCAAAATAACAAGTTACTCAGGCCTGCGGCACTCATGAGTGATATGGGGCGTGTAATATCCTTTCCATTGAGTTTCCTATTATTAAGCTTGAAATAAGGAGTTCAGAATTAACTGTGACAATGATTTTATCTAGTGTTGGCATCGCCATTAGCTTTTGCAGTTTACTGCTAATAAAACTTTAAATTTGCTATTACTTCTAATAACCTTCTTGCCACCTTAGCTGTACAAATTAGACAAAGAACCCTGCTGGCATGTGGCTAGTGACATTTTCTGGAAGTGTGGAAAACTCCGATGACAACAGTGACTGTTATTTACCAAAGTATAATAAAGCTAGGTCCTGCTGGCCTTGGGCAGCCTAATCTAAAGCACCTGTTCCCAGGGTTTGGAGGGGCCTGTAAAAGAACAAAGCATCAAATGTTGATTTCTGTTATTGCTGCTCCAAGCGTGCGAGTTTTATTTCATAGCAATCCTGTACAATCTAAAGTATGAAAAATAGTTCATGATGAGAACTACAAGAGTGAGTGAAATCCTTAATTAGGTCATTGTCTGGTCAACAGACAAACTTGTTTCCATTTCAAGCATCAACAAACGATGCGGTTATAGACAAATTGGGCTCTTGATCACTGTTCAACCTTTGGTATCGTTCAAGATATATTCAGTCAAATTGGTCATTGTCCTTTTTCAGTTCAAATCCCTAATTTTAGGTAACACTATGAACGTTCTTATCTTCTTAGATTGTCAACATAATTATTGCATGCCTGGACACTATGGCTTCCCATCATGCCTCAGTTCTATCTGATATTGTTAGCACAACAAAATTCCCCTAAATAAATAGTAAATGAAAGCATAAATGAACTAATGACTTGCAGAATGTAGAAAGTAATGAGTAATTAAATATTTTAAGGTTTTTTAAATAATTGTG
>NDGN011431177.1:0-12352 GCA_002564285.1 Tympanoctomys barrerae | reverse complement strand
AATTCCCCTATGATGAATGCTATCACTATGTATATATAAAATGTTCCAATAAAAAAATTCAAGAAAAGAATAAATAAATAAATAGACCATCCACTGGGCTGCCTTTTAGTATGCCTTTCCGGTCCCATAAGCCCTCAAGGCTTCAGTCCCTGGTCTAGGCATTTATAACTTGAGTGTCCCCTTTGGTCTTCTTCTGGGTTAAAGTGCCAGCCCTGTTCAGGCGAGTGGCTTCAGCTCTCCACCCCTGACACACCACATTCCTTTAGGACTTTGTGTTGTCCTACTTGTCCCCTCTTGTTTTTCTGTATCTGCTTCTGGGCACCACTGTTCTGGCCCTGGGAGCAAGTTGTCCACCTTCCCTGCTTGTGCGCAGCCCTCTTCACTTTCTGATGCTTTTCATTCTCCTCCAGAGTGCTCCCTATGAGTACATCTGTGAGTACCAAAATCACTTTGGGGTCTTCTCTCCTCTGAACTCATACCATTAACTTGGGCCACTTCCAGATTGCTGTGTCTGTACCCCCTTATGTTAAAATTAAATGTGACCAGTTCTTATCCTTACTATGGGATCTCTAAATCTTGTTGATGTTGCAGTGGGCAATTCCTTAAGCCTGTTTGCTAGCCAATAATGATTGTAATGCAGAAACTGTTTTCTTTGTTGCAATTACAATATATTCTAGCAAACCTCTTTGGAGACACTGATGTTTATATTTACATTTGCATTCTAATTAGGTACATGATAGATCTGGGCATTTAAAATATTGATTTCCTGAGGTATGTAATTGTTTGGAACTCTGGAGAATTTTTTGTAGTCAAATATTTGACCTTCCTACTTACTGTTTTTTCCCATGATATACCTTGATTTCTTAATAGCTCTCGCCACTGAAATATTTTAGAAGGAACCGTGGGATACCTGTGATAAATCCTTATTGACTTTTTAATAGTATCAGATACATTCTACAAGAAAAGCTGCAGCTTTAAAATTATATTGTGGTGTTAAATTTTGGGTTAGCAGGATTACTGTGAATCTTGACTGGGAACATCGACGCTCATAAAATTCTTTTGAAATATCACAGCAAAGTTTTAGTTACATGGTTTATTAAGCTGACCACTGTCCAAGGTTACTAGCTCCAAAGCAGGAGCTTCAGTTTAGAATCCGGCACGTGTAGAAAGTGATTGGCAGCCTCTCTTGTGTCCACGCGCAGGTTTGTCTGTCTCCTGCACTAAGGGCTCAATTAGCTGCCTTGCGTTACTCCTTTTCTGCCTTCGGGAATTCTTCCTGTGCTTCTCTTTATTCTCAAAGCCTGTGTCTGAGAACAGATCCGGAGTGGAGGGAGAGGCCTGAGGGTGGCCCTCTGCCCCGGCCTTGCTAGGTTCCTGTGGACCTGGTCGAGCATCTCGCAAAGAGAGCTAACTGCAAACTACAGAGAGCTGCCCAGGTTGGTCCTTGTGTACTTTCATAAAGTTCAGGCCAAACAGTGTTTTTCTTTTAATGTTTTAAAAGTGTTTTCAGTCATTCTAGAAGAGATTTCGAATGCAGGGTCGTCTTCATTCTTCTCCTAGATGGAATCTTTGTTTTATCCGACAGAAGCAGTTGCAGTCGTGTTCATTGAAATGGACATAAATACAGACGTTCAGCACAGCGTCAGCGAGAGCTGGAGGGATAACTTGTGCTTGACCTTTACGCGGCACAGGGCAGAAACCGTTTCACACGGCACTTTAAATCTCTCAGCGGACTACGGCAAAGGCAGGAGTAGTCTACAGTGTGCAATGTCTAACTTGGGAAATGTTCAGGAGCTTTTTATTGGACTGTTTTTTTTTTCTGTCCATTCTTAATATTTCATCATACTAGATTAACAGACAATGACAAATCTGTCCTTGTGACACAACCCAGAAGACTTTGGAGTCTCACTGTGGGGTTTAGATTAGTTTTTCATGTATCTGTATTCACATAGATTAAATTAATTGGCTCTCTGCAGCTTTATTATCCCCTTTTTCCCTCTGTCCCTCTCCTTTTCCTCTATCCCTCCCTCTCTCTTTCCCTCTGCCTCCCTCCCTCCCTCTCTCCATTTCCCTTCTTCCTCCCTTTCTCCACTCCCTCCCTCTCTTTCTCCCTTCCCCCCTTTCTCTGCTCCCTCCCTCCTTTTCTTCCTCCCCCTCCTGACCCCTTCCTGTCTCCCTCCCACCCTCCCCCCTTCCTCTCTGTCTTCCCAGGCCTTTTTTTAAGCCCTCAGTGTACGAAGAATATTTTTTTCTGGTCATCAGAAGGCTTAGTAAGTGCAGATTTTTACAATTCTTTTTTAAAGCCTCCAAAATCTACTTGGAAAAATATTTTTAATTTCGCAGCCATAGAGATAAAAGTTAAGTACAGATTACGTGGAGTGACGTAAATATACAGTAAATGTTTAAGTGAAGTTTGTGCTGGTCAGAGACGCAGCCCGTGGACCTCCTCCTCCGTACCGAGCTTTCCCATCTCTCCCGCCATCTTCTGAAGTTCTGGAAGTCTCCTTTTGTGAGTGTCTTTACAAGGTCTGATCAGAGACGCAGTGGAGGCTGCTCCCACGGAGGTTCCGGCCAACCAAGAGGCAGTGGTGTGTGCTCGTTAACTTGCGCACCGCATCCGCATGCAGTCTCTGGGCCTCTCCAAAGGCACAGTGACCAGGACGATGTTTTCAGTTGTTTGCAGTTGATGGGGGTGTTAAGGCAACAACGACAGCCCAGCAAGTGACACTGAAGACTTCTGGAACTGCTTCCAAAAGTGGCAAGAGGACAGCGTCAGTCTGTTTGGAGCAAGAGGGAACACTGGGAAGGGGATTCACGGCAAGTTTTCTTTTATTGTGACAAAACTGTAAAGCATTTTTTATCTGCCCCCTACTTTTTGATCATGCCGTGTAGTGTATTTGTGACGTTAAAGGACCCACAAGTAAGAGAATAAGCAGGTGCATTGGTTCCCTAGGGCTGCCTTGCAAAAAATACCAGACACTGGCGTACTCAAAGGAAGAGAAAAGTACTGCTTCACAGACCTGGCAGCCGGAAGTGGAAAGCCGAGGTGTGGACAGGTCCCTTTGGAGGAGCCACGTTCCAAGGCCGTGCCCGGTTCCAAGCTGCTGGTAGCCTGGTGACTCTTGACTCTTCACTCCAAGTCTCTGTCTACACAGATGTCTCTCTGTGAGTCCTCACGTGATTGTGTCCTTGTGACTCTGTCTCTGGGGCCAAAGTCCTCCTTCCTGTGAGTCACGGTGGAGTGAGGGTTGCCCAGTGAGCTCACATTAACCTCCTAACTCCATGAAGATGCTTCTCCCACAGAAGCTTGCATTCTGATGTACCAGTGGTGAGGTTTCTGCATCCCTCCTGAGGGGCAAGATGTGACCCATAATAAGAGTGAAATAAGGAAAACTAAAACCACTTTAGTGTTTGTTTTGGGTACCAGGAATTGAACTCAGGACCTTGAGCTGGCCAGGCAGGCACTGATGCCGCTGAGCTATATCCCCAGCAAATAAAATGTGAACTAAATTCCAATTTAGAAGCACTGGAGCTGGATTAAAGTGCCTGCAAGCAGGTGCAGGGGCCGGCGGTTCAATCCCCAGGCCTGCTGTGCTGGCCCCGCCCACGGGGCTTGCTAAAACAGCAATTGAGACTGGGCATAATGGCTTGTATCTGTAATCCCAGGTCTTGGGAGGCTGTAAACAGGCGGATCACTACGAGTCTGATCTAGTAGTGAGACCCTGAACACTCTGTAGACCCTTCCCTAAAATACAATAAATAAATAAAAATTTAAAAAAATGAAAACACAATCCTCAGTCGTCTGTCAGGAAAGGGCGCAGAAGATACTTGTGTATAAATTCTCGCCAGTCTTGCGGAACAGGTATTGTTTTCCTTCATGCCTGTTTTGTACCTACAACAACACAGTTTCATGCATCAGAGAAAGCTCTCAGGAAGGGCCTACACACAGCAAGAGTTGGGAATTGTAGCGCACGCTGAATTTGGAGGAGGGAAATAAGAAGGATGTCCCCAGCCTTGTGTCTCTGCGACAGCAATTGAGGCAATAAGTGAACAGCCTGGAACCCAGGTGTGCAGAGGGAATTAAAAGCCAGTTGAGAACTAGAATAGTAGATGTTGGTGAAAGCTGGGCTTTGGGCCATCCGAAAGAGTCCATGACTGTCGTCAGCCAGTGAGAGATGGACTGGGAAGCTGCAGGAGCAGAGAGCAGGCCGAACAGGTCACAGCTGGTGTGGGACAGACCAGAGGGGGACCTAGCCACCAGCCTGCACTTTCCTTAGTGATAGACGGGAGTCCACAGTCTTAGTGTACTTTGCCCACTGCTTATTCCTCAAGTCTCATCTCTGTGCCAGTTTTTGTACCAGGCTGGTTTTAGTTTCTCTCTAAAACCCAAATCAGAATCCATCTCCTAGAGCTGCTGTCACAAAGCACCCAGCACAGAGTGGCTTAAACAACGGAAATTCATTGCTCACAGCGAGGAACATTCTGGAAGCCCCAGGGTCGAGGGGTGGAGGGTCGGCTCCTCTACTGCCCCTGTCGTCTTTCTGTCTTCTCACACCCCTCCCCCCTTTACCTGTTGCCATGGCTGTGACAGTGTCTTCTTCCTAAGGCACTCCCGTTGTGTCATCACCCCTGGTGACGTCACTGTAATTGGCTTACACCTGCACAGATGCTATCTCCAGATACAGGCCCGTGCTGAGGTACCAGAGATCCTGGCTCGAGCATCTTTTGTTTTTTCTCTTTACATTACTGGGGATTGAGTGTCGGGGCCTCACATACACTGGGTAGGTCCTCTATCACTGAGCTACATCCCCAGTGATTTTAAATTTTATTCCGTGACACAATCTTACTAAGTTGCCCAGGATGGCTTCACACTTATTGCCCTCCAGCCTCAGGCTCCCAAGTAACTGAGATTATAGTCAAGTGCTACCATCTCCAGCTATTACCAAAAAAGAAAAAAAAAAAATTGAAGAGGACTTGACCTAACATGTAAAACTTTCCCATTCAATTCCTAAAATTCATGTGCTTCTCACAGGCTGAATGCACCTGTGCCATTCCAATAGCCCCATAGTCCTAATGCTGTCCCACAACAGCACTGCGCCCCAGACGCCGTCATACCATTGTCTCAGGTTGGGTAGGTTGTGACGCAAGGTACGAGCCATTGTGACGCAGTCCTTGCTGCTGGCCGCTCTTCCTTCTGGATACCAGCTTGGCGTCTTGAATGTCCTTGTGCTTTGGGTCCATCGCCCAGCGCCACACGTGCAGGACCCTGCCTTCTCAGATCACTGCTTCCTCCTCCCGTTTTGCCTGCTCCTCCGTCCCACAGATGTCTGCGTGCTGTTCTTCCTGGGGCCCCTCTTTCTTGCTTGCTCCTTCAGGGATCCTGTGTTTCCCAGAGACGGCACAAACCACACTCCCTTCAGAGTGGCCTGTGACACACTCTTGCTCCTGCCTACAAAGGCATTTAGGCAGTGAGCGCTCCGAGCTCGTCAGCTCTGCGGCCCTGGAAGAGGAAGAGGTCAACAGAGCCATTCAAAGACAGAGAAGAGAGCTGGAGGGCAAGAGGGGTAGGACTGAAGGAAAGAGAGAGAAAGAGAGAGAAGGGCACAGAGAAAAGAACCAAGGAAATGAGGGCTAGGGGGAAGAAAGGAAGGAAAAGAAAAGAGGGAAGGAGGGAGGGAGGCCGAACGTCTGGAATCTCTGAATGCGAGGTTGTGACAGTGTGATTCTCCTCCAGCTGCTGTTTCCCTGTGATCAAATGGTATCGTCTCCCTAGAACCCATGTGACAAGTAAAAGTGCTTCTCTGATTTCATTCCTGAGATAATAAAAGTTATAAAAGGAAATTTCCCAGCAGCTGAAATGGGTTTAGATGTGATCAGAACAGGATGGGCCACGCAGGACCACAAAAAGTCTGTTGTGTAAATACAGGTGTGAGCTTGTGTTTGAGAGGAAGTTGACGGGCTGGGGAGATAACTCAGTAGAATAAGCACTTGTCTGGCAAGAGCAAGGTCCTGAGTTCCATCCCCAGTACCGCAAAAAAAAAAGAAAAAAAAAAGGAAGTTGAAACGATGATTTGGCTTGCACTTATGCTTAGGATGTATACAGCCTCTGCTGCGCTCTTGTGTGTGCCAGCGTACACCTTCCGCAGACTTGTGGTCACTGTAGCGTGGGTACTGAATACACCACCTGATACTCTCTTGAAAACAAATCACTCATTTTCGGTACATAGATATGAAGATATTTATTTGAAGTCCTGTTCAAAAAATCTGTTAATATGCATTACAGTGATACGATAAGTTCTCTGTGATGACAAAATGCCCCTGCTGAAAGGCCCAGGGAAGGTCCCTATCAGCGGTCACGGGGGAGACAAGAACCAGTTGGAGCTGACCAGGTCTTATGCCAAGCCCAAGCAGGACGGTGACACTGTGGCATCGAATAAGTACAAGATTCTTAGCCTAGCTTGTCTTCAGTACGCACCCAGGATTACCAGGAAGCAGGCAGAAGGAATCATCATTTTCTGGAAAAATTTTTTAAACATTTTATTTTTTATTCGTTTTAATGAGAAAAAAAATAACAGTGAAAGTTTCAAAAGAGGTTATTAGGACAGTTACAATAATTAATACGCTATGTATGATGGTCTTCATAGTAGTTCTTCAGAGGACAAGATACAGGCATGTTATCTTGCCCAAACACTATTAGGGCAGATCTTTCTTCTTATTGAACTAATACAAATGGAAAGGTATAACAGTTAAATGGAAAGCGAAACTTAACAATTAAACAACAAAGAGAGTGAAAGAAGTAAATACAGGAAATACAGCAGGGGCAAAACCATACTTTTGTATAAACAAGACATTTAAGGCTATGGTCCGTCCTGAGACTCTTTATCAGGATTTTGAAGATAGCAGTTGATGGGTAGGGTCCTCACCCTGACTGCCTAGATATGCTTACTTTTATTTATGTTTTTGTATTTAGGACAGGGTGGACAGGGTGGACAGGGTGGACAGGGTCATACTGCACAGCTTGGACTCATAGTGACCCTCCAGTTTACCGCCTCCCAAGCACTGGGATTATAGGCATGTGCCACTATGCCCACTCTCAGTCTCTGTCTCTGTATGCCCCAGGGGCAGGGCCAGCAGAGCAGACCCCAGGATCTAACTCCTGCATCTGCCTAAGCAAGCGCTTTAATCCGCTGAGCTACTTGGCCAGCCCTTGACTATATATGCTGATGTCTGTGAACTTAGCAACTGAACTGGAGAGCGTGGTGGGTTGAACACACTGCATAGAAATTTGAATGACATGTCATAGTAAGGTCTACCGAAATCACACACACACACACACACACACACACACAGAAGAATGCTGCCTAATTTTACTAATAGTAATTGTGAAAATTATAAAAATTCTTTTACATTGTACCATTTCAGAGTGACTACTGGCAATTGTACTTTTTAGGATTTCTTGTCATTTTACTAGTTAATTGCTTATTCTTCCAGAAAAAAAAAGCAAAGCTCTAGAATTAGAGGAAGATGAGATTCAGTGTAAGATGAGATTCTGTGTATATTTTGAAATAATAGTAAGAGCACCAGCAATAATGGCAAACATTGATCAGTTCTTTAACTTCTTTAGGGTACTTTATGAGGAAATTTACCTGTATAATTTCAATTAATGTGCACAATAACCTTCTACAGATAATTCAATTCCCTCCACTGATGAAAACCTGAGGTTTTTTTTTTTTTTTTTTTCCTCCGTAAGGCACAGAAAGGTTTTGTAGCTGTCCTTTGATCATATGGATTGAATCTCAGCTCTGTGCTTCTAACCAAGCCTAACATATTCATAGTAGCTAATACGTAATTACCTCCTGCCTGGGAATTATAAGCAATACAAAGAGAAAAAATAGAATGAGAAGTGGAGGACCAGAAATGTTGGGTGGTAACAATCCAAGTGAATTTATACTGTGTTGGAAACACTCCAGCATTGTGTGAAGAAATTTTCATTCTATTGAGTTTATCCTCCAGAGGTGATTTTCTGTGTGCAGCTGGAGATTATAGAGAAGCTGCGATTACACTAAGGATTTAGGCAGCCTCTTTTCTTGAGCTACTTAGAAGCAGTTGAAAGACACCCAAGTGTAATAACTGATTCATTTTCTTCTTGCATATTTATATGTTCCACTGTTCCTCTTCAATGTTTTCTTAGCCAAGGCAAGAATTTTTGGCTTCTTTAATTTTTCGTCAGGGCTTTCCAGGTACATCTTTGGCAGATGAGACCTTTTATCTGTCTCCAACTTGATGAAATATTTTGTAGTGGTTCACAGTCTGTGAAAACAGAATTGCTTTTGAGGGCATTTAGCATGATAATTAATGCTATCCTTGAGTCTCCTTCACCACCATTTCTTTTGATGTCACACACTTCCAGATTTTTCTATTGATGATGCTTAGATTGTGTCCCTTGTCCCGCACAGCTAGGAATCCGGCTATATATAGACTATTTATTTAGATCCTTCTCTTTTGTTTTTAGTATAATTCCCCTCTGTGTTCAGAAACAAATTGATTTCTACATTTCTACAAGCCTGTTTTCTGTTTTGCAAAATGGAGATGATAGTTCTTACATTTTAGAACAATCTGAGCATTAAATAAGACTTATATCTGTCTCTCTGTAACTGTTTCTGTGAAATTCCAGGGATCATACATAGCTACTAATTTATTCAGTCCTTCATTCAGATATCCATGGGCATTGCAAACCGGTGATGTCCTGGGCTCTAAACCTGAATCATCTCCCACCAATAAACTCCTCCCTTGACTTCTAAACTATGGGATTAACCGGTTGGTTGGGCCAAAAATTTAGGAGTCACTCTTGAAACTTCTTTCATGTATGCCTTTCAACCATTTCATCAGTAAAAATCTGTGACTTCCGTGTTCAGAACTGCACGTGACTGGCTTCATTTCTCCCTTGCTATCCTGCTAGTCAAAGGCACCAACCTTTCTAGAAGAGCTTGTAGTTTATTGTAGTCCCAACTGTGCTTAGTTCTTGTTTCCTTTCTGCTAAAACTCTCTCTTCCGGTCCTGTTTCATGAAGAATGAAGCCCATGCCATTGTCATCTGTGATGCGCCCTCGCCATCCACTCCCAACTGGCCTTGAGGCTCATCTCTTGGGCTCATGCAGATCTTTCTCGCTACTACCCAGCTTCCCCTGGCCTGCTGCCTTTGCACTTGGTATCCCCTCTGCCTAGAATGTTCTCCCTTGCACATGCGCAGTAACTTGCTACTCTACCGTTAGCATCTCTCCTCACACTGACTTGCTTATGGAGGGGCAGAGTCAAGACTTTTGTAAGGACAACTTATCTTTATACAGAACTGCTCCAGCACCCCTAGAACTTTTTTATGTATTTGGTACAGGGTCTCACTACGTGGGTCGGATTTGTAGTGATCCTCCTGTCTTAGCCTCCCCAGTGCTGGGATTACAGCGTGTGCCACCATGCCCAGTCTTGGTGGCTGGCTCAGCAGCCCTGGGGTTAGGGCCGGCGTGTCATGTGATTCCAGGGATCGAAGCCCAGTCCCTACACTTGCCTAGGCAGGCGCTTAGTCCAGGATCGGTCTCACCCCTATGCGTTTCCACTCTCCTGCTCAGCAGCCTTCGCATCTGTTACTTGTTATGCAATGGCTTGACTTGGTCCCAAGTGTGATCGCCCCACACAGTCCGTACCTTTTGGGGTCAGAGCCATCACCTCATCAATACGGCAGGCTGGTGCCTACAGTCAGTATGACAGCCTGGCATCTACAGTAGTATCTGGAGCAAGGTAAATGCTTCAATGTGAATTCATAAGAGAAAGAAATAGAATTGATATATAGAAGACTTGTATTACTTGGAGAGCACGGAGTCCTCAGTAATGTTAGCTGCTGTTATTCTACACTTTGCTAAGGACACACAGGAAAAAAAAGAGCCCTACGTTATCCATTATTGTGGATGCAACATTCTTTTGGTATCTAAATATTCGTAATAAAGTCTGTTAGGTCCGAGCTGAGGAGACATCTCAGCAGCTTAAGCATCTGCCTGGCAAGTGCAAGGTACCATGGTACCAATACCCAGTACAAAAAAAAAAAAAAATCTATTAGGCCAATGCTTTCATTTCATAATTTGAAGGTGGGGAGTGAGAACTTAGAAAGACTGACTCCAGAGTTGACCAAGGTATTCTTTCTTTGCCCACAAAATCAGCAATAGAAGGTTATTTAAATGGAATGACACACTTTTTTTAAGACCAAAAAATAGCATTACTTTATTAGCTCATATTCCTGATAGATAAGTGCTTCTGTTTTGCTAGGTGATATTCATACCTGCAAGTTTTTAAAAATCCCTGAAAACAGAGGCCCCTTCTTGGCCCCTTCTTGGCCCCTTTTTGGCCCCTTCTTGGCCCCTTCTTGGCCCATGGCATCTGCCATACCTGAAGCAGACATGATCTGACATCCAGTGTTCCGCTCACCTTTCCCTCCCAAATCAGCCTCCATTCTTCTTTTGAATATGTAGGTTTTTTCCTTTTCTTTTTCATTTATGGTATGGAAGGACGTTGTAGGAGCCAATTTGAGGTAATTGTGCTCACAAGAATTCACTCTTGTCCTCTGGTAGATAAAACCTTCCCCTTATTTTTAGCCACTATTTGTAGATCCCCTCAGTTGTCTTCAGCAGCAGAAAAGGTCATGGGAGAGAAAGCACAGAGCAATGAAACAGGAGAACTGCAAAAGCGGGGGACAGAAATGACAGAGCAATAGTTCTAAGACACGAAAAGACTGAGGGAGCTGGGCAGAGCTGCAATAGCGGCATCGAGATGAACAGGAAAGACGGTGCCTGGGACCAATTTATGAGGTGCCGTGGACCGATGGGAATGCTGGGAGACACTGTACCGGAGCGGGCAGTAGCAGCAGCAGAAAACTCCAGAACTGAGGGCACGTTCACAGGGCGGCCTCGGCTGCAGCAGAGAGGGGCATTTGGGAAGAACACGGTTAAGGAAGTCCGGGGGAAACTAGCAGTGCTTTTCACAGCTGAGGATGTGAATGCACGGTTGTCATGCAGTGCAAGTGTGAATTTAATACTGCACTGACTTGGGTGACAAATGGGAAGCAGGACCTAATTTTACCTGCTCCTGATGCTTAAGAGATGCCAGCAGCACCTAGGTGCCCTGCTGCTGTTCGTGCAGTGGTGGTGGTGGTGGTGGAGGAGAATCCAGAGGATTTCGCTTTTGCCCTGGCTTTGCCAAGAGGGAGGGTAGCTGAAGGCCCTAAGCAGTCAGCGAGCTCAGGTGCCAGCACTCAGGGCTAGCATCTCTGACTGAGGTCCCCAGTGGTTTGTCGAGGGTAGAGGGGAAAGCTAAACAGAGCTTATGATGAAAATCGATTGCAATGGCTTGAGGAGGCTTTCACTCAGCAGGTTAGTGCTGTGGCAGAGAGAAATTGAGAAATATATGCCTCAGGATTTCTTAGAAGGATACAGTTGTTTGGACTTCTTTTGCACTGTGAGTGAATGCTTTGCTTCCTGAGTGCAGGCATGAACAGAACCCACCCAGCGAGCTGCACACTGTTTCAAAACAGCCTCTTCCATGATGCGCTGAGAGACCAGACGACATCTCATTGTCACAGCGCCCCTCAGCATGAACCAATACCACGGCTTTCGTTTTTCACTGACAAACTGAGGCACGGAGCTAAAATGTTTTAATCTTAGGCTAGGAATGCAGGGAGACTCCATTCTGCCCACCTGAGCTTCTTCATCCACACTTGATTTCATTTGGTTTCGTTTGCGTGTGTTGGGGTGAGGTAGGGGAGCAGATCCGGTGCTCAAATTAACTGCATATATTGTTGTTCCCTGGGAAATATATCTACACTTTCATCATGGTATCAGAAGTTTCAGCCCCGTCCCCAGGGCAGGCTGAGACCACAGTTGAGACTCGCTGTGGGGCCGCGTACCTGTAATCCCAGCACGTGGGAGGCTGAAAACAGGAGGATCACTATGAGTCTGATCTGTGTAGGGAGACCCTGGAGACCCTGTATGAAATACATTTTTAAAAAAGTTTCAGAGGCCCTCCCATCTTTTCCTTTATCACTTTGTGGATGATTTTGTCCTATTATTTACGCTGCTGACATACTTGCTTAACCATTATATGGCAAGGAGTACATCTTGAGACTGTGGTGGGGGCAAGGGAGTGTGTACAAATTCACATACAGGGAAAACTCTTGGGTCATTTTATAATATCGGTTGAAATCTATATTATAAAATCCATACAGGGGGCTGGTGAGATGGCTCAGTGGTCTAAAGCACCTACTTAGAAAAAGCTTAGCACAACACAGGGACCGCGGTTCAATCCCCCAGCAC
>NDGN011431148.1:0-14670 GCA_002564285.1 Tympanoctomys barrerae | reverse complement strand
TGCTGGGCCTGCGCTCTGGGTCTATTCAGGATCCCGCAGCCTGGGTCGTCTCACTCACTTGCCAGGCCTCTCTCATCAATTATTATACTCTTTAAATTTAAAAATAAAAACTAAAAAGCACAAGAAAAAAAATTAAAGTTTATTGAAAGCAAGAGTTAATGTTTAATTATTTGGCCAATCTTGCATGCTTATATCTGTTAATCTGAACAACAGATTTGATGCTACAAATGCATAATATAACAACCATTGTTAATGTTTTGCAAATCTATATCATATGTATTATTGTATGTTATTCTACTTCTGTCTTTGTTTCAGATATTTGTTTTTGTTTCTTAAAATAAAATTTAAGATGACAAAAATTTTATGAAAATTAAAAAAAAATATTCAGTTTTTTGAATACATCATTCCATTGTCTCAAGCCCTGCAGGATTCTTGTTGTGAGGTTATCTGGTAGCTTCTACATCATTTCCTTGTATGTGTTTTGCTCCTTGTTTTCAGAATTTTTTCTGAATTTTTTTTAACGGACTGACTATAATATGTCCTGAAGTTTTGTCTAGATTTAATCTGAGTAGCGAATTTTACTTCTGTATCTGGACATATATGCTTTCCTTCAGATTTGGTACATTTTTTGCTATCATTTCTTTAAGTAAGTTTTCTATCACTTTTGTCAATTTATTTGTTGTTGTTTCTGATAAAAGTTCACACTATGTATTTCAGGGTGTCCTTGAATTTGTGACAAGTTTATTACCTTAACCTTCAGGGTGCTGGGATTACAGGCTTGCGCCATCCTGCCTGACTGCCTTTTACCTCTTAAATCTGTTTTCTTGTCTTTAAACTCTGATTATTTGAACATTTTCTCTTTTGATGCATTCAAAAATATCTAAACTATTTTAATTCCTTCTTATTCTTTTTATCCTATAACTGCATTTTCAAATAGCTTCATTTATCAGATTCTTCTGACATTAATTTTGCTGTTGATGCTTTTTAATTTCACTCATATTTTCAGTTTGAATATTTCTGTTTGATGGAGTTTAGAAAACAATTTCAATCCCTATGTTAAATTTCTAATTTGGGTCCTTCATTGCTTTTCTAATTCCCTTATATTATTTCTCTGTATTTTCTTGAAGTTTGCTGAGATTTCTTAAAATAATTATCTTGACTCCTTTATCAGGGCGTTTTCATGCTTCTGGTTTGTTCGGGTCAACTACTGGGAGGTTATTCTTTTTTTTATATCTCTTTAGTTTCTTCTGTTTCTTGTTGCCTTAAAGTTGGTGGCTATGCATTTGGTGGAGCAATCAACTCTCCCAGAATTATAGTAATTTCACTGCAGAAGACCTTCTTCTATGATGAGGGTGAAAGGGAGCTTCCTCTGTCAGGGGCACTGAATCCAACATTAATGAACCACTTGTGGTTACCCTGCAGCTCAGCCAGCTGAAGCTGGAATTAATACAGTCTGCATGATGTACTCAGTGGTAACTGATGTGGATGCCAACGATGGCAAGGAGGGCCACTGAAGTCTCCAGTGGTGATGGATGCTAGGGCTGTCCAACGTTTATTATTCCCTATCATGGAAACAATGGCTGAGAATATCTTTATAGCCACTGTACATGGCTTGTTGGTGTATTGGCAATGGTATTATTGTCTGGCAAGTGGCATTCATGGAGTGGCCATGGAATTAAGATCTTAAACAGAGGCACATGTGAATGGACTGTTATTCCAGGATCGGAGCAGCATTCATCCATCCTCATTGTATTTTGATAATTGTTAACATCAGGGTTCAGATTTTTGCAAAGTATACAGAGGATGAAAAAAGAGAGTACAAGCCTGACAAAAAGGAACAACTCCAGGGTCAGGGTGCAGTCTAGCTCCTTACAGCTGCTTACTTGGTGTCAGGACTTAGACTCACAACAGCTTGGTCAGCTCCATGCAGTAAGACCCACCTAAGGCCATGGCCCTGGTGTAGGGTATGTGAGTCCCGTGCAGTCACAAAGCCTGGGCCTGGGCACGGGCACTGTGGAGCAATAGAAACTCAGGTTTGCTCACATGCTGAGATGGGAGAGGTAACTGCTCGTCAAAATAGAACCTCTGTGGAAAGAGTGAACATTGGAACCATAAGTGTGCAGAGATGCTGGTGTTCTCTGTAGAGCAAGCTGCTGGAGACCACTCTGGTTCCCATAAACTGGCTAATGAAACCAAATGCTTTCAATTTTCTTTTCTATAAGCTGGATCAGGTATGTAAATCTCACTACTAAGCCTTTCTAGGTGGATGTTGTGTTAAGTACTGTAGATTCATTAGTGTGTCCCATGGAGGCCTCATTGGGCTACACTGTACCATCTATATTTTCTGTCTGATGGAAAGCAATGAAGAACAGCATTGCTTATTCTAGCAATGCGATTCTGTCATCTTCTTTTACATTTGAGGTAGTGCAACACTATGACCTCAATTTTAATAATATTTGTCATTTCTGCCAGAGTGATAGATAGAATTTCTCACTATAAACTTTGTTTTCTATGATTTATATCCTGTGATGTTAATGTGTATGGGGATGAAAATTGGTATTAGAAGTGGTTCAGCTTGTGAAAAACCTTTAAAAAATTTTTAAATCAATAGTTGCTGTCTTGTGATAAAATAACTAATAATTTATGTAAAGAATTGTATATCTGACAAAAATATATAGGTGCTCTAAATAGAACTCTCTTGTGGCCTTCACTGCAGTATAGTTCCACTGGTACTTTAAAGTACTAAGGCAATAGTCATTTTATGATGAAAAAGTCTGATTCTAAATAGCAGTGCCTATTAATTTTTCTCCCAATTTCTATTTGAGTGAGAAACTAGCCAATTTCTTATTCTTTTCTAACCTTTAAGCTGTTATTATTTTCAAAGTACATGTATGACTGAGAGGTAGATGTGTACTCCCTTGAATGGTAATATCTATGTCTATACCATATCAATACATTATAAACTGGAACATTGTGTAAAAATTCTGTGTGTGTATTACTTGACAGAAAAATTTAAAATTAAACTACAGTAAGAATATGAGTTTTTCTAAAAGCACAAGGAGTTAAGAAACAAATGACGATGAATCTTTCCATTGTCATTTATCATTACCTACGAGTGTAATATTTTACTTTTTATCCTTTCAATGTTCTGAATTTCTTATTTTAAGGCAACATCTGTTGAATTCATGGGTAGAATTTGATTTGTTACATTACAATAGTGTTGAGGATAGAAACTGAATAATTGCCCTTACACTAAACATCCGTGGTCTTTTCTTATTGTGAGGCTGTTGAAAATTGAGAAGTAAATTCTTAAAAAGTAATTTACAAAGTTATTTTTGTTTTACCAGCTCCAATACAGTAATATAAAATATATAAAAGATTTTTATGAAAACATCTCAAGGATGGTAGTCTCAGAATGACTTCACCTGCTGGATGAATTGAAAAGAACTTCTGTATTTAGAAATCTGTTTTCTTTTCTTGATACTTAACATTAAGAGATGAACATGCTCCATGTTTGCTTTCTAACAGAGTAGTCAGTGTGACTAAGCAACAGAAATTTAAAAGTAATTAAAATAAACTTATGTTTCCAAAATTTATATTTAAGGCTAGTAAAATTTTTAATTTTGATATTTATGTATGACTACTGGCCACAATATTGGAGAATGAACTAATGTGGTGCAATGTTTGAAAAATGATCACATAGGACGTTAACAACTGGGGAAATACATAGAAAGGAAATCTACTCAAATCCTTACTAAATCTTCCATATCATATTTCTTATGGCAAGATCCCAGGAATTTACACGTGTCATTGAGATTATAGGAAGGTATATGTAAAACTTGACTCAAGACTTTTTACTCTTATGTCTAATTTTCCAAGAAAGTGTACCCTGTCCTACAGCAGCAGCCTTAGTAACTTTCCAGGTGTTTGTTGCATTTTATATACTAATTATTACCAGAGATGACATTATATTTACATTCATGGATTTTCATGTTTGTCACTATAATCTTGTGAGGGCAAGGACTTTAACAGTTTTAATTTTTTTCTTTTCATTTGTTTCCACTATATTTAAGATGGAGATAGTGGACCAAAAAATGGAGTAGGAATTAATTTTCTGAGGACTATTGTTATTATTTTTTCTATTTCAAGACCAAGATAAAAATAATTTAACATATTAAAATTTGCTTCTTCCATAGGGTTTTATTAATGTGGGTTCCATTCAGATCACTGTGCCCTACTGAAAATTGTTCGCTACTGGTCAGACTCTACGATAGAATTATAGTGTTTTGCTCGTTTTAACTTATGACCATTCTGTTTTCTTCAGTAATCCTTTTCCATTTTTAAAACAAATTTGATACATTGAATATGTAGTACAGCACCTTACAATCATAAAAAATATACTCAAAGAATATTTCATTTAAAATGTTTCATTTAGCATGCAATGTTGATTTAAGTTCACTCATTCTCTGTTGCAGGTGTGCTAACTTGTTGATTAATGTAATCAACATCAAATATACTTTAAAATTCTCTAAAATTACACATCAAGAATGCGAAGATTTTTAAAGTTACTGCAAAAAATTAATCTAAGTGTCCACTTAATATTAAGTTTATATAAGTAAACCAGTAAGAATAAATATAATATTTAAAAAATTCCACTTTAAAATTCTCCATGATGTCTGAATTCCAAGAACAGAGCAAATTCTGGAAAGCAAGAGTTCCTGTGGTTTTTAGAGTCAATTTAAATGCATCTCACATTTCCTTCTCCAGTACTTAGAATTTAACTCAATATTTAACTGATTATACTCATGCATAATTTCTAGACACACACTGTGTATAATGTTCCTGTTCTCCCTCTCAAGGCATGGTTCACAGGGAGATAAGAACACTGTTTTCTTCATCTGGGGACCTAGGTGATTTTTCCAGCTGTGCATAATGCATAATCTTCCACTTAGTAGAGAAATAAAGTGCAGCCTGTACTGGTTGCTGTTTTGAAATACTGTGATCATTAAATTATTATTTTTGTTTTCTATAAAAATATGTGCACGTACGTAACATGAATGTCATTACAAGATGCCATTACAATTATATCAGTTTTTTTTTAAATTCGCTGAACATGAGTTGCAGTAAATCTGATTGGGTTTGATTTTTCAGATATTTGACTGTCAATGAAAGGTAAGTAGAGTGAGTTTTTACTGAATTATAGTAAACTGACTCATTTGACGTTTTTTCAGAGGAAAATGGAATTGTCCTTCATTGTGAGATCTAACCCTTGAAAAAATTAACTCTGTGTGAGGGATTCAAAGGGGTAATGAGAGAATAATTCTAAAGTACATGAAAGGAGAATGGAAGCGCATAAGTGTATAAATATTGAAACCTCCAATGTTGATTCAGGAGGTATAGATTGTGTAACAGGAATAAACCAGAATCTGGGCTTAGAGTTTTTGTCCATTGGATAGGTAATCTGGGGGTAAACTGACAAATCATTTTCAGTTTCATTTTATAACAATAAAATGTAGCAATTTATAGAGTTTATAAATTCAAAAATGGAGTCATTCTTCTATACTATTTTCCCTTATACTTTCAGTGATTTTATGCCAAATGCTTTTATTATCTGTCCCTTGAGGCACAGTACCTGGGTGTGTACCTGGGTGTTGAGCTCATTTTGTAGCTTTAATCAGCAGATTGCCTAAGTGGAAGAGAAAATCTCATAGATTTAGCCTCTCTTTGATATAATCACCCTATTTTGAAACAGTGAGGATAAAGTCTCTTCTTTTGGAGAGAACTCAAGTGCTAAATAAGATTGGTAGTACGTACCATCACATGGTATGTCTTTGGCCTCTTCAGAGCACGCATCAACCTGTTCCTTGGATAGAAAATAAATGAAGTCAAAGATTTATGGTCTGCTTTGTTTTCAGCAATACAAATTCAGCATGCTACCATCTTCTTGTCACGCTTATCTGTGGATCTGATATCCTTTTTGAAAGACAACTTGGTTTTGAAAATATTGTGAATTGATTCCCCAAATTAAATTAATATTATTCATAAAGTAGGTTTCCTTTACACTGAATAAATGTTGTTCATAAGATATTACATACGAAAAAGGCTAGTGCAATACATGCCCTTTATTTTGTATTTATTTGTAAAATTTTATTAAAATATGTTTATAGTACTTGAAGTTTACACTCATTTTAGGGACTAGGTATATGTGTATGCCACAGCTTGAGAAAGAACAGTATTTCCCCTTCTTACACATTTCACACACACTGTCTTTCACTCCCTTTCTGCCAATTTCATTGTCCTTATTCTTAGTTCATGTTTATTTGGTATAATGTATACATTTGCTTTAATAACCATAACATGAGAATGCAAGTGGCTATCACTATGAGACAAAGTAAGAATTTGTAGCAACAAACAATAAGCAAAGTGGTAATATAGACCTCTCCAGAAATTATACACTTACAAAGCCATCAATTTTAAGCACTATCCAGGTGAGAAAATCACTTCTCAATGCTCTGAAAATCAGGTGAACCTTTATAATTTCTCATTGTACTTAATGATAAGAAAATCAGGTTGGCGATTTAACTCAGTGGCTCAGTGTCTGCCTGGCAAGTGTAAGGTCTTGAGTTTGATTCCTGTTACAGAAACAAACAAATAAAAACAGTAATGAGAAAATCCACTATATAGAGATTAATGCTATAATGTGCCTCACCTTTTCCCAACCCCAAGCAGCTCAGTGTGGGGAGAAGAGCCATCTTTCTGAAGAAGAAAAAGCAAATGAGCATTGATCTTTGCTTTGGAATTCGGTGTAGGGTTCATCACACTGAAACACAGAAGAACCAAGCATCTCTTGGTACCAAGATGAACTCTATGGAGAGACAATGTAGAACTATTTTGGCTTTGGAGATCTCATCTTAGCAGGGTAGACTCTTTGGTCTTAAAATGCTTTGGTTAAAAATAGTTTCCTTGTGTCTTGAATGTATCTGAGTGCCAGGCAAGCAATAGCACCCATAGGCTTTAGTGTATTTTCCTACTGTACTTATCAGTTTTGGTATTTTACATTTTATTCTTACAATCCCATATACATATAATACATGCAATACACATGCAACTGTAAACATTCATAAATCTGCATTGAATAGTATCTGTCTATCCATGTTACACTCCTGGAGGTGATAAGGCAATGCAAAAGATGTTTCTTTACAATTCCTCCTAAAATGTTCCATCAGGACTTCTTTCATAGGGCTACTGCCTAGAAGTATTTCTGGGAACACTGGGATCACCATCCTCTTCCTTCCATCCCCATTCTCCACTGCAAGAGAAGTTTTCTGCATTGCCTCAATACTTTTTGTCTGGAAATTTTGGAAGTTTGTTGTTCATCATTTCGTTCTACAGCATCAGTGCATGTGGTAAGTGGAATGTATTTTTATATCTTTTTAGTTAATACTTTGTGGCTCCAAAGTACATCTTACAAATTAAGGCCTTTAGTTCTTACTAGAACCTAGACCTAATAAAATCTTGTACATTTCTCTATGTAGGAAAATTTTGACAAAAATGCTACAGTTCAAAGCCTTCCTTAAAGAGCAACATTTTCACATCATGCCCAATGGTATCAGTTTTTGCACACATATGTGGAATCATGCCATATTTTTCATTCTTGAGTTACTTATTTATTTCTTACATATATGATAATCATTAACTTATTAGTTCATAAGTCTAATGATGTATTTGTCTTTGCTGTTATTGTGGCAAGACAACTTAATATGAGATCGACCCTCTCAATTTTTTAAGTGCACAATACAATATTGCTAATGTAGGAAGAGTCCTACTATTTAATAAATAGTCCAACTCCTACATAACTTTAAATTTTACTGGATCTTTAAGGAAGAAAGTCCCATGATCCCTTAGGGGACAGTGTATATTAGTTTTCCTGCTCTGTGGTCTAAAATACAGTTTTCATTTCTATATTTCTCTGTTCACATACTTAGACTTTTAGTGTCCTTAAAATAATTATACATTATAATAATTCCATAATTTGTTCACAAATATCTAATGACCAGTTTTACTTTCCATAAAAGGAATGTACTGACATAAATATTGTGTAAAACAAAGAGCACAACAGCAATACAATATGCAGATACAATAAAAATAAATATTTAATGTTGTATTGCAAGTTTCACCTCATCATTTGATTCTTGTGGCATATTTTTATTGTGTTTTGGCTCATTTGTGACTATGGCCAACTTATCACTGCAGTTGTTATATGACTGTAGTTCTGGCATAAAGGTTGGTTGATTTTTACATTTATGTCAATAAGTAATATGAAAAGAAAATCACAATGACCAAAGCTTATATTAGAAATTCATTTGCCAGTTGTGTCAGTGACTTTGCCAACCTGTTTTTTAAATTTTTGAACACTAGCAGTATATTTCCTCCAATTTTTATACTATTAACATCGTGGGAGCTATAAGACACAACAAAAGTTTAAGTTGCATGCATCTGTGTTCTCATTATTTTCTTTTGCTTGGACATAATCAATACAATGATAGACAAAACTAATGCTTGTTGGTATTCACAATGCTTGATGATATCTACAGTGTAGAAAGTCCCTGACTTAGTTACTTTTCATGTTGCCAGGACAAAATGCCAACAATGTCTTTGTTATTATTGTGGTAAGACAATTTAATATGAGATCTACTCTCTTAATTTTTTAAGTGCACAATACAGTATTGCTAATGTAGGAAGTATTCTGCTATTTAATAAATAGCCCAACTCCTATATAACTTTAAATTTTACCGGATCCTTCATGAAGGCGACAAAGGTTTATTTAGCTCACAGTTAGTGGAGGTTTCATTGCATAATCAGCTGGCTCCAAGGCAGGGTGGCACCTGACAGAAAGGCAAGAGTTTGAGGCAGTGGAGGACAGCAAGAACAAGAACAGATGGAGAAACACAACTTTTGTCCCTTATATTGTGTGCAGGCTTCTTGTTCTAGAAAGGCTGTAGCAATCACACCTGTAATCCCAGCACTGGACCATGAATTAATCACAAATCAGATTCAGCGACTTCTGAGAAGCCTGCCGGCAGGACTGCATGAGACTTTGGGGGATGTCTAGGCATAAACTGTGACACCATTGCAAGATGTCAAAGTAACATGGCCAAAATAGCCCTGGGGAGAGATATATATTCACAGATTATTGTATTTTCACAATTTGACTTCTGACACTTACAAGTTGTTACAAAATTGCTCAAATGTCTTAAATTCTGAGAGCCTTAGTTTTACCACCTATAAAATAGAACTAATGCATTTAACTTCCTTAACACATGCTGTAAGGAGTTGATAAAATATTTGTTATTTCTGCATTTATGCTATTGTGATATAAGAAAAATTACAAGTGTCCAAGTGCAAATAATTATACTTCTATTATTGTAAATATAAATATAATTCAAATACGAATGAAATGTACTACTATAAAAGAGATAAATGTAAGCAAAGATTTAAAGAGATTTAAATGGTGCAAAATTCAGGTATCAAAGAAATATACTTTACTAGGCTTTAAGCTCAAGTTAAATATCAAATGCATAGAAGGAAAAAAATTTACAATGTTGGAAATTTTATTCCAACAGTAGGAAAAGATGTATATAACGAATTATGTTAGGGATCGAACTTAACTTTTGAGTATTATAGGCAGACACTCTGCTCCTGAGCTATATTCCTAGTCTTTGTTATTTTGATACAATGTCACTAAATTCCTCAATCTGCCCACAAACTTGCTTTCTTGCTGCTTTGGCCTCTCCAAAGATATTTTTCAAGTTCAATATTTATTCAACTTACATTTTTCTGAGTTTGATCTTTCTGTGGTTTCAATCCAATGTCATGTAGAGAAACATGTCTTTCATTGTTTTTGGAGACAAAGTCTTGTGAAAATTATTGCAAAATATCTCTAAAATCTCATTTGCCATGAACATTTTAGAAGCAGCCCATTAGAGTTTCAACGTACAGTAAAATCAAGAACATACTGAACAAATTTACCCTGAAATATTTCTGGGATTAAAGAATAGTTGGCAAAGATATCCAAAAGACAATGTATAGACATTTCCAAAGGTGATGCTTACAACCCATTATGTAAGTTGTTACACAATATAGAAGACTGCTTCAATTTTTGTATTTTGGCCTGTAGTGCTGTCATAAGATATATGAAAAAAAATCCTGTAACATATTTTGGTATGGTTTCATTGTAATATTTGTTTTATTCATTACATTATTAACTATAGAGAGAAATGAGAACCTAATCAGGCAATTGTTCTATCTCACTATATTTTAAAAGTTATAGTTACAACAATGTTTGGTAATTAAAGAAAACATGTGCATTTGGTATCATCATTAAAATTGTTTTCTGATTTTGTGTTTTGTTTAATATATCATGATTTCTCCTTTATCTAATAGTTGCATTTTCTCTTTGCTTTACGTATATGCTTAATTGAGTTTTCCTAGAGTCATAAGTGTCTAATCAGAGCAATAAAAGTAATTAAAATGTTTATATTTTATTGAATTAAGAATGAAAAATCAAGACAAAATTTATACATTTGTTACCTAGGAAAAGAAAAGTGAAATCAAAGTAAAAGTAGAGTGCGTTAGGAAGTGTAGAATAAATGATTATACTCTTTCTTTTGAATTTCAGTCTATAGAAATAAATACAGTTTTTGTTTAAAATCAGTGGAAATGACAGTATGGCTGTGTTAAGCAACTTAGGTCAGAATAGAGAAAAGTGTAAATTGTCCTGATATTTGTTGATATGGATAACTTGTAATCCTGAATATATGTTTAACTAGGTCAAAATAGAGCCTGCTTTTCAAACACTTCCATCCAGGAATCTGTAGGAGCAGAAGTTCAGGTTAATATTTTTGGAAAAACATTGAAATAAATCATTACTAATAAATTCTCTTAACCAGACAAGATAGTAAGCAGTGCATTTTTGTGAAGACAGTGAAGTCCACTTTGAATTTGGATAGGATGAAAGATGAAAAAAAGGTGAAAAATAGTCGAGCTTTTACTTAATAACAACTTTAGTTTTGTTTAAAAGATAAACTATGAATTTCTTTAAGCCAACATTTTACAGTGAGATATCAGTTCATGTTTAAATTATATAATTGGAGTTGAAATATATCCTTTATTATCTGTCAGTGGACCAAGATAGACATCCAAATTTAATTTTCAGTTCATATTAAAGATGAAAAGGATCTCTAATGAACAGAAAAATAGCAAGTAAAAATGATATTTGACTATGTTTTAGAATTTTGAAAAGTGCTTCAGTAATATAGCTTCATAATATTCCAGAAACTGTTTTCTTAGGGTCCCCAAAGGTAAATTTCTTTTTTATTTTCTCTTTGACATCCAAAAGTTGTTGAAAATAGTCTTTGGGGAGTCTCTGTATTAAATCCTGCTACTGTATTTTCTGACAGAACTTCCAGAAATCTGTTGATAATTTTTTAACTTTATCTTTGAAATCCGTGCAGAAAACAGGCAGAAATCTTTATATAGCTCAAGTACTGCATTTTTCACATGACCGAACTTTATCTGATTATTTTATCCCCAGTAATGGGAAAGAAACAGGGCTGACCAAATAGCTCAGTGGATTAAAGTGCCTGCTTAGGCAGACACAGGGGCTGGGAGTTTGATCCCCAGGTCTGCCCGTCCAACCCCTCCCTCAGGGCATGCTGAGAGGGTGATTGAGGCTGGGAATGGTGGCGTGTGCCTGTAATCTCAGCATCTGGGAGGCTGTAAACAGGATATCACTGTGAGTCCAATCTATGCAGTAGGACCCTGTACACCCTGTATACCCTGTTCTAAACACAAAAATAAACAAATAAATTAAAACAAAACAAAAAAAAAACAATGGGAATGAAACAAAACATAAACCATGGTATTTTTGATTAGTTAACTATATTTTTCATCTTTGTGCTAGTAGTCACTGTGTTTTTCTCACAGCATACAACCTTGAGCTAGATGCTTGCGCTTATACGGTGTATTTTTAATCAGAGAAGGCAAGTAATAAATATGTTATAACAAACCATAATTGGAGAAAGCTGTTCATGAGTTTAGTAGAAGGATCTAAAGTGGTGTGTAGTAGTGGAGAGGTCAAGAGAAGATGCAGAGACAGCTTTCTGTGGAAATGATATATAGGGTCAGGGAAATAGCTCAGTGGAATAAGGACTTGCCTGGCAAGTGCAGGGCCCTGAGTTCAATCCCTGATACCACAAAAGTAAGAAGAAAGAAAAAAAAGAAAGTAAAAAGAAAGAAAGAAAGAAAGAAGAAAGAAAGGAAGGAAGAAAGAAAGAAAGAAAGAAACAAAGAAAGAAAGAAAGAAAACAAATGAACGAAAGAAAATACATAAACTGAGCACCTAAAGAAAAACAGGAGTCACACTGGGGCAACATGAAGGCAGGTGAAACAGCACAATTGAGTTCAGAAAAAGGAGCAAAGACTAATTTAAGTACTAGAAAAAGTCAGCCCTGGAAACCCGCAGTGAAGACAGGAAAAATAAAATAAAGACTGGGGACTTATGGAATGAATAGCCTGGTATGTCACGCTAAGAAATTAGGCTTCATATCAGCACCTATAGGAAGCTATTAAAAGATTCAAAGCAGGGACTAATGCGATCATAATTGTATTATGTAAATGGAGTTATTAAAATGTTAATTTTCTGTTTCAAGTTTTTGCTGAAGACTTAAGACTGTAAGAACCAAGTTTTGTGATGAATAGCCTGCCTAAGGAAATGATATTTCTGACAAGGGGTTTTGCAAAATTGACTAATCATCCACCTCCAGATGGTAAGAGGAGGTAGACACTCTGAGATGCAGAAGTGAGAAACTAGAAAGACATTTCATGTAAAAACCAAAGTAAGTATGTGATGAGATGTGGTACCTCTCCCTTAAGAAAGCTGATACTCCCAAAGACTATTTCAGATAATTTAATGTTGGTCCCTTGTAGTTTTGAGGACATAACCTGAGAAAGATAAAGAAGGATCTGGATATCTTAGCAGTGATTTACAACAACAGCACATAAACTGTGGTTTGGGTGCAGCAGGTCCACACACACATTTCCCATTCATCAAGCAGGAGGGAGAGCAGGATATCAAATAACTTTTGAGCTAGTTTTCCTAAAAGGACTTTATCCAGGGTGATGCTTGGGCAGGGACCATTGAGAAGTCGGATACAAGAGTCCCGGGAGCGACTGTATCACACATGCCAGTGAAATGTAAGTGGTGCTTTTCAGAGATAGCTGATACCAGCACACCACAAAGCCAATGCTATACCTTTTTGAAAACCACAGAAATGTAAATTTAAAAGAACACAGGTAAATCTACATGTAGAAGCCAATGTACATTCAATGCCAGTCAAGAGAATTTTTTTTTGTCCTTCCATCTATTCTCATCACAGGAGCTGCCAGGAACTGCAAAACTAGCAAGGAGAAATCTGGCTGTGTTTTCCTTACTGCAAGTTCCCACAAGTAGCAGCGAGGGCTGACAGACGGGAAATAGCTTTAAATTTAACAGCTTTTAGTATTGCTCAGGGCTGCACACGTTAATTACTAACTCTTTGGGGCTATCTAATGTGCCAGGACAGAGGAAGGAGCTCTTGCTCCACCCGTTGTGTAGGGGAGTAGGAAAAGTACCAAGTTGTTTTATCCTTGCATTCCAAATGTGCTTCATTTCAACATAGTGGTTTCAGTGAGAGACCCTGATTGTTGTGTGTGAATGATTTTAGCCTCACTTATTTGATGCTTTCTTGTTATGTGTATCCTTATTACAGAGCATCATGTTGGAGAATCAGCTCTATTGTCATTAATCTATTTACTTTTTCCGCCAGAACTGCCATGTTCCAGTAATTTGCCAAAATGACTAACACAAAGGGCAAGAGAAGGGGAACCCGGTATATGTTCTCCAGGCCTTTTAGAAAACAAGGGGCTGTTCCTTTGGCCACAAAAATGCGAATCTACAAAAAGGGTGATACTGTAGACATCGAGGGAATGGGTACTGTACAAAAAGAAATGCCTCACAAATGTTACCGTGGCAAAACAGAGAGTCTACAACGTTACCCAGCATGCTGCTGGCATTGTTGTAAACAAGCAAGTTAAGGGCAAGATACTTGACAAAAGCATTAATATGTGTACTGAGCATATTAAACACTCAAAAAGTCATGATAGTTTCCTGAAATGTGTTAAGGAAAGTAATCAGAAAAGAAGGAAGCCAAAGACAAAGGCACCTGGGTTCAACTTAAGCACCAGTCTGCCCATCCCAGAGAAGCACACTTTGTGAGGACCAATGAGAAGGAACCTGAGTTGTTGGAACCTATTCCCTATGAATTCATGGCATAAACTGGGACTATTACTCTGCCATTCAGCACCTAATTGGCAGCTTAAGTGTTCCAGGTCCTACATAAAAGTAAAATCATCCTGTGTTGTAAGGGTGGTTTTCTTTGTTGAACAGGTATGTGGTGACTCAGAAATACTGGCAGCAGATTTTCACTGTACCTAGTAATTGTGTCTAGTCTTTACTCTTCGGTGTTTTTCTTGCTTAAAAATATTGCTGAGGTATTGTGAAGGTTTATTCCAAAATATTCAAATATTCTAAAATATTTATATTGGCTTGAAGATTTTGTAAATCATCATGGA
>NDGN011431141.1:0-14775 GCA_002564285.1 Tympanoctomys barrerae | reverse complement strand
AAAAAAAAAAAAAAAAAAAAAAAAAGAATTTCTACCTTGAGCAGCCCTGCCCAATAGAATTTTGTGAGATGAAGAAAATGCTCTTTAGTTATCTATGTTGTCCTAGAGGGTCACCACTGATCATGTGTAGCAATCACGCACTTGAAATGTGCCTAGTACTGAACCACTGGCCATCCTATGGATGGTGCAGACCCAGAGACCGGATTCTAGATTTTCAACCAGTCTGCTTTGTCTGGCAGAACTGATAAACTCTTCCTTTGAGTACTTGCTACGCTTTCAACCTGGATCAGCTCAGGTTTGCTTAAAAATGAGTCTGTGGTGTGGAGTTGATTTGTTGTTGCTGCTACTGCTGGTTTTAAGGAATTTTTGTTTTGTGGTGCTGGATAGAATTCAGGGTCTTGCATGTGTTAAGCAAGTGTTATTCTCTTGAGCTACATATATTCCCAACCCTAGGGCTGTTGGTTACTCATTTTATGGACAAGAAAACCGTGTGTCATCTGTTTTGCCCTAGTCCCACATGCAGAACTAGACTTCCGAGCACATCTTTTGCTGGTTGTCCTTACAAGTCTCCTCCCCTCTCCCCAGTGGGCCAGAGGAGACGGATTTCAGATTGGGGGAGGGCCAAAGGCCACATGGTAGCCCCACCCAGCTGTCAAGGAACAGCTGGATGCAATCCCTTAGGAGTTGGAGAGGGAGGAGCAGGCAATGCTTGAAATGTAGGTGCTAGCGGGCTGGGGGAGTTCCCTGGGACTGCAGGACAACACCTAAGACAGCTGGATACAGAGACGATGTTGGAAGAATATTCGTGGTGAAAATCAGGTGACTTCCAAGATTGTCAACGCGGAGGAGACTTCCAGGAAAGAAAATGGGGCAGGGTCTCAGGGCAGGTCCTAGCTCCGCCCGTCAAAAGGCTGAATGCTAATCTCGGGGCGTGTAGCTTAGAGGATACTCATTTTAGACGCAAGGCTGGAGAGGTAGTTGGAGGCTGCTTGGCAGGCATAGCCTGCCAACTTCTCAGCAGGCGTAGACTGCCTGCAAGGGTGATTTGGGATCTAAGGCAACGTTTCTGCAGCCGTCGTTTCTGTAGCGCTTACAAGAGCTGTTGACTATTAACGTTCGGCGCTCGACAGGCCAACCTGGGGGCGCCCGGAGGGGAGGGGCGGGGCGGGGCCAGGCGCGCTTGGTGGCTGCGCTCGGCGCTCGACTGCTCTCGCCTGGGGCGGCCGCCCCGCGTGCGCCGGAGCCAAGATGGCCGCCTCCACCGCCCAGTGCCGAGTGACAAAAGCGGAGAGCAAGGCGGCGGCGGGGCCGCGCGCGGGGGGCGCCCGGGAGCGCGCGCCTACGGGGGCGCCCCCGCCCAGCCCCCCAAGCCCAGGCCCTGTGGCCCTCCCCGCGCCGCCGCCACCACCGCCGCCCCCACCACTACCACCACCGCCGCCGCCGCCGCCGCCGCCGCCACCTCCGCCGCTACCGCGGGACGGGCCCAAGGCCAAGCCGGAGCCGGGACCCGGGCCCGCGCTCCCGCCGGGTAAGAGTCGGCTCCTGTGAGGGTCGAGGAAGAGAGAGTCCGTGTCCAGCGCGCCCGTGCTGCTCCCGATGCCCACCATCCAATGTGGGGTCTCTGCCCCCCCCCCGCCCCAAAAGTCGCGCTGGCCGGGGAGCGACTCTGTCGCCATCGCAGGGTCCCGGGTCTGAGAAAACACCCCGCCACTGCTTCTCGGGCTCTTCCACTATCCTGACAGGTGTTCTCTGCTTCCTTCGGAGTCTCGAGAGCGTTCCTCGTTGTGGTTCCGGTCCCCCTAGGTGCGCAACCCCACTTTGGCCCTGTCGCTTTTGACAGACGCGCCCACCGCATCCGGAGACTTTGGCAAAGTTCTCGGGGTCCTGGTCCCCTCTGGCTTCCCTGCCTGCGTTCTTGCTCTTGTAGGACTCAGACTGAACAGGGGACCTACCTGGACCCTCTGCCTCCTTGGTTTCCACGGAGCAACTCTGAGGTGCCCTAGAACAGTTCCTTCACACTCAGAGCTCTGGCTATGCCCTGAACTCTATCCTTCATGCAAACAGGCCTCCCGGCCCCCTTGCTATGAAGAATTAAACCAGGGAAACCCACTTTTGTTTTCTTCTGTCTAGATGTTTCGCGAACTTCACACAAAGTTCTTTAATTCCCATCCTCCTTGTCCCCCTGTCAGATTGATGCTGGTCCAGGCCCCAGTTTTTGCCTGTCACCATTTAGGGGTTGACTGGTACTGAGTAGACCACCCTGGACCCATGATGTCTCTGAGTCCCAACTCGAGCTGTCTTTTATGATGGGGGTTTCTTCTAAGTCCTAAGTCCCTCTGTCTCCCTGCTTCTGCATTGTCTCTCAGGTCTCCTGACCCTGGTCTTATTTTGTCTAATTCCCCTTCTGACTGTGCCCACTTATAAGTACCTCTCTTATAAGTTCTGTCCAGAGCATTGGTTTTCTCTGAGACCCCTGCCATGGGAATCTCAGCTCAGACTTGTATGGAGTCCCCTGACCTTCACCTTCCAGTGGGTGGAAGCAGCTGTTTATCTCTGCAGTCATTGGGCAACCTCACTGTCCCTGTATTATGCTGGCGCTGGAGCTTATGGGTAGAGCTTGAGCTTTCCAGGGGGGAAGATGCTTCCCAGAGTGACAGGAGGTGCCAAAGATGAGGCAGAAGTGCTGTTCTCTGTCCTTCTGGGAGTAGACAGCCAGACTCTGGCCTGAGTCTATCTCCTCCACTCCACAGGCCTAGGTACTGAGGAAAACACAATGGTGGCTATGGACTTGGGGTCCCCCTCGCTCCCTAAGAAGACCTTGCCAGTCCCTGGGGCTCTGGAGCAAGTGGCCAGTCGACTGAGCACCAAAGTGGCCGCAGAGGTTCCTCATGGCAGCAAACAGGAGCTGCCGGACCTCAAGGGTGAGTGGCCCAGGTGACAGGGTGTATGTGGGGTCCTGGCCAGGCAGTTCATACTCACAGGGGAACTCTAGACCTGGGAATTAATGTGAGTCCCCAAGTGGGACATGGCTTTGTGTCTAGCTCTTGTAGGCACTGAGGAGACCCCAGCTGTCTTCTCCCCTGAGCTTCTGCAGCCCCAGCTGTATGTGTTCCCCTGCTGTATCCTCATTGGACAATCCAGAGAAGCAGTACTCATGGTTGTCAAGAGCTTCCAATCAGACCTGATCTTTTACTAACTCTGACTCTTGTTAGCTGTGTCATCTTTCGTGTAACACTCATTAGTCTGTCGGTTGTTTTGAGTAGTAACAAGCACCATATTTGGTTCCTAGGCATGTCAGAGGAGCAGAACGGACCTGGCCTTTGCCCTTGGGTCATCAAAGCTGGAGGGTGGGGAGGCAAAGAAGCAAACGGGCAAGCGATAAAGGCAGTGCAGAAGGGGGTGCAGGGAACCACAGGGACCTTGGCCGAGGCCTCCCACCGAGTATTTAGGACATGAGTTGAGCCCCAGAAAGTGGCTTGGGTTCAGCTTGACATGCAGCACAGGGCTGATAAGCCAATGTTGGTGTGAACATGTTGCCAGGGCACCCTGGTGCTTCAGGGGTCAGAAAGGGATCCCCAATGACTGGACCACATAAGGACTCTGCCTCCTACTCTATATCTTTGGGAACAACTGTTCCCTCCTCTGAGCCTCAGTTTACCTACTTACAAACCAGATGGGCTTATCCGCATCTCATTAGAATCACTGTAAGAATCAAAGGGGTTTGAGAGAAACAAACCCTTAACCTGGAGTCTGGGTAAGGGGGAGAAAAAGTAGCTGAGCTGAACCTGCAGCTCATAGCCTTCTTTCTTGGCCTCCATCTCACCTTCCAGCCCAGAGCCTGACCACCTGCGAGGTCTGTGGTGCCTGCTTTGAGACCCGGAAGGGTCTGTCCAGCCATGCACGTTCCCATCTGCGGCAGCTTGGAGTGGCAGAGTCAGAGAGCAGTGGTGCCCCCATCGACCTCCTCTACGAGCTTGTGAAACAGAAGGGCCTGCCTGATGGTCCCCTTGGGCTGCCCCCAGGCCTGGCAAAAAAGTCCAACTCACCGAAGGAGTTGATTGCTAGCTCTACCCGGCCTGGCCTGCTTAGCCTGGCCAAGCCCCTGGATGTTCCTGCTGTCAACAAAGCCATCAAGTCACCTCCAGGCTTCTCAGCCAAGGGCTTGGCCCACCCACCCAGCTCTCCATTGCTCAAGAAGGCACCTCTGGCTCTGGCGGGCTCCCCTACCCCGAAGAATCCTGAAGACAAGAGCCCCCAGCTATCTCTGAGCCCCCGGTCAGCCTCCCCAAAGGCACAGTGGTCCCAGTCTGAGGATGAGGGGCCCCTAAACCTCAGTGAGTGTGGGTCTTGGGTGTTGAGGGGGGTCCTGGCACTGGGAGGGACAGTGGGGGGATGCAACTCCTATATCCTGGGTCAGCTGGGTCACAGTGCTGATTGAGGCACTCACTATGTCTCCCCCACTTTGTGCAGCTTGCCCTGGAGACCTAGCTGCAGCTGCTGAACCCACTGAGGTCATCCTCAGCACATTGGGTCAGCTCTCAGCCTCATCTCATTGGGCTGAGGGTGGGTGCTACAGTGAGAGTCACTACAGCTCCTGTGGGCCTGGCTTCCCCAGCAGGCGTTTGGGGCATCTAAGTCCCGCAGGTGGACAGGTGGTCCACCTAACAGGAGGTCCCTGTGGTTGGCCAGTCTTTGTGTCTTTCTGGCCATACTATGTGGAGGTATCTGTCACTCTTGGTGCCCAGAGGTGGAACCCTTCTATCTGGGTTGCCTGTGGGCTTGGAATATAGGGCTTGAGAAGAAAGAAGGAAGGGCACAGTAAACAGGTTTCGTGAGGGTATTGTGCAGGACATCAGCCTTTCTCATGCATTTGCAGGCATTAGAGTCTTGGGTGACAGAGTATGGCCCCCTGTCCCTCAGAGCATCCCAGTCGAGCCCCTTGCACTACATCTGCTATGCTTTCAGTAACTGTGCCCTTGGCCATATGGTGCTTGGTAGCCCATGGCTCCTACCACCCACCCACTGTCTGCCCCCACATCTTCCATAGCAGGGGTCCCAAAGGGAGAGGGACTGGGAGCATCAGAATTTGCCACAGGAATTTCCTTGCCACCTGTCCATATAACATACTTAAATTCTCCGTTTTTAGCTTTATGCCAAAGGGCTAGGCAGGGAACAAGAGATGTCTTGCTGCCCAAAACATCTCAAAATAAATACGTGACATAAGACCTGGACCCTAAATTGCTTGGGCAGCTAAGAATCACACCAGACCCTCCTGCCTCTGTCCTCCAGGGCCAGCCAAGGTGGCGGCCGTGAACCCCCCTGTGTTTTGTCTCCGCAGCTTTAGATAGTGACGGGGGCAGAGAGCTGGACTGCCAGCTGTGTGGTGCCTGGTTTGAGACCCGCAAGGGCCTGTCCAGCCACGCCCGTGCCCACCTGCGCCACCTGGGCGTCAGCGACCCGGACGCCAAGGGATCCCCCATAGACGTGCTCCACGGGCTCATCAGGAGGGACGGCGTCCAGATCCGCCTCCCACCCGGGCACGGCGCCCTGGCCCAGCTGGGGCGGCCTCCTTCCGCCTCCACAGCCCTCTCCTTGCTCCCCCCTCTACCGCCGGCCAAGAAGGCCAAGCTGAAGGCCGAGGGTATGGCCAGCCCCTGGGGGAAGCAGGACCTCTCGGCAGCTGCAGCCGCCGGCATTTTCTGGGCCTCTGATGTGGAGCCGTCTCCTCTCAACCTCTGTAGGTTCTCCCTTCAGCCACCCCCTCCTCCCTGTGGGCCCTGGAGCCCCTCCCGGGGGAGGTCACAACCCCCTCCCTACTCCCTCCATGTGGGGACAGGGAGTAGACAGGGGCCCTTAGCAGAGTGGGCTGGCTCTGCCCAGAGATCTTGTTGGCAGTGGGCTGCTTGGCCCTCTCTTGGCCTTTGATCTCTATAACCATGACCCTCCCTGAGAATGAAGGCCAAGGGAGGTCTTGCCTTTTGGAATGCAAGGTGCCCACATCTGCCCCTGGTCTCTATGGCAGGTGGCATCTAGGCTTGCCACTTCCAGCCCTCCCATCCTATCCTTGTTAGGACCCACAGAGCCATGGAGTCTCGGTTCTGGACTGAGGGCCTATTGGCTCTTTGGAGCCTCCCCTTGCTCCTGCTGGGTGTCTGGTCCCCTGTCATGCTCCTGAGCTCCCTAGTTTGCATCTACCCTCCACCACCACCCTAGCCTGTGAGTGCGCTGCCACCCACACCCAGCCAACCAGGATACTCCTGCAGATGACTGCCAAGAGTGCCAATGATTCTGACTGCCCTTTTCTGCTCCTGCCACAGCCTCCGGCCCAGAGCCAACACGAGACATCCGCTGCGAGTTCTGCGGTGAGTTCTTTGAGAACCGAAAGGGCCTGTCAAGCCATGCACGCTCCCACCTTCGGCAGATGGGTGTGACCGAGTGGTACGTCAACGGCTCGCCCATTGACACGCTGCGGGAGATCCTGAAGAGACGGACCCAGTCTCGGCCTGGTGGACATCCCCACCCTCCAGGGCCCAGCTCAAAAGCGCTGGCCAAGGTGGTGGGCAGTGGAGGTCCTGGCAGCTCACTAGAAGCCCGCAGTCCTTCAGACCTTCACATGTCACCCCTGGCCAAGAAGTTACCACCACCACCACCAGGCAGCCCCCTGGGCCACTCACCAACTGCCTCTCCTCCTCCCACGGCCCGGAAGATGTTCCCAGGCCTGGCTGCACCCTCCCTACCCAAGAAGCTGAAGCCTGAACAAATGCGGGTGGAGATCAAGCGGGAGATGCTGCCGGGGGCCCTTCATGGGGAGACGCACCCATCTGAGGGTCCCTGGGGGGCGCCGCGGGAAGACATGACACCCTTGAACCTGTGTAAGTGTGACCCTGTGGCAGGGCAGGGAGAACAGTTGGAGGGGTTTCCTCCCTGCTTCCACTTGGGGGTATCCATAGTGCCCAGGGTTGAAATGGAAGGGAGGCTGCACAGGCCAGAGGACCTTGGGCTAGCTGTGCATTCCTGCTATGCAGGCCCTTGCCACTGAGCTGCTGCTTGACTCCTCTTTGCTCATACCGAGAAGGCAGAATTGTACCCTTTGGCAGTGCCATCTTCCTTTGATTGGTAGTGATTTTCCTGTCAGGCTTCTAGGGCGATAGGATAGCATGCATCAATTAGTGATGTCTGCCTTGGGAGACAGGGCAGACAAGTAGGGCTCAGTAATGAATGTCTGAATTGTGTCTTCTTGACATTCCTGGTAATTGGATTGTTGGCATTTGGAGTCAAGTTTGAGTTGCGATCTCTTTTCTTCCGTAACCTAGTAATAGGTGACCTTGGACAAGTTTCCTTATTTGGAAGATGGAAATCAGCGTAATCCTGCATTTGTTCGGTTTTCTCAGGATTCAGCAGGGTAAAGCACTTAGCGCAGTGTCTGGTTGTAGAAAGCTGTCTGCAGTACTTGTTGTCCTGTCACTGTCTCTTGCTTTGCTCCCACACCATCGCTAGTCCGTTTTGCTAGGGTTGATTCAGTGCCTGCTGCAAACCAAGCAGGTGAGGGCAGCCCAGGCAATGCCTTAGAGCTCATGTGTTGGCAGCATGCCGTGTGATCTAAGTTATTTTCAATTCCATCCTTCTGAGTCCCTCTGGGAAGTGAGGGTTTCCATCTCCTTACAGAGGAGGAAACTGAGGCTCAGGGAAAGTGGCTGGCCCAGCATCACACAGGGTGCCATCACGAAGCCAGCTGAACATGTAGAAGGGCTGCATACTTGACAGGAGCTTCTAGAGGCCCAGATGAGGGAGCAGGTCCTTGGAGTCTGGTGGAGGGTGGTGGGGGCGTGGACAGGGGCAGCCGGCACTGACATGGGCCTTGAGCTTGGAGGCTTCCTGCCCGCAGCCGCCCCCTCCTTCTCCCCCTCCCCACCCCCCCAACTCCCTGCAGCGTCCCGGGCAGAGCCGGTGCGCGACATCCGCTGTGAGTTCTGCGGTGAGTTCTTCGAGAACCGCAAGGGCCTGTCAAGCCATGCCCGCTCCCACCTGCGGCAGATGGGCGTGACCGAGTGGTCGGTGAACGGCTCGCCCATCGACACGCTGCGGGAGATCCTGAAGAAGAAGTCCAAGCCGTGCCTCATCAAGAAGGAGCCGCCAGCTGGGGACCTGGCTCCTTCCTTGGCTGAGGATGGGCCCCCCACAGTAGCCCCTGGGCCTGTGCAGTCCTCACTGCTACTGTCGCCCCTGGCTGGCCGGCCAGGCAAACCAGGAGCTGGGCCAGCCCAGGTTCCCCGGGAGCTCAGTCTGACACCCATCACTGGCGCCAAGCCCTCAGCCACCAGCTTCATAGGCTCAGTGGCAGCCAAGCGGCCCCTGCAGGAGGACCGCCTCCTCCCAGCAGAGGTCAAGGCCAAGACCTACATCCAGACTGAACTGCCATTCAAGGCAAAGACCCTCCATGAGAAGACCTCCCACTCCTGTAAGCAGTGGGTGGCAGGGTCCTGGGAGGGCATCTGCCAGGGCCTCTGAGACCAGGCAGTGCCGCAGACACCCACACTGACCCCAAGCAGGGCCCCTGAGGCAAGGTCCTTGTGGGAGGTGGGATGATTGGAGGCCATCTGGGTACACCTGTCCCCTCGGGGCCTTGGCTCAGCAGCAACCCCTCTGCCTGCAGCCACCGAGGCCTGCTGCGAGCTCTGTGGCCTTTACTTTGAGAACCGCAAAGCCCTGGCCAGCCATGCACGGGCTCACCTTCGGCAGTTTGGTGTGACGGAGTGGTGTGTCAACGGCTCACCCATCGAGACACTGAGCGAGTGGATCAAGCACCGGCCCCAGAAGGTGGGCGCCTACCGAAGCTACATCCAGGGCGGTCGCCCCTTCACCAAGAAGTTCCGCAGCACTGGCCATGGCCGTGATAGTGACCGACGGCCACCCCTGGGGCTGGCACCTGGGGGTCTGTCCTTCGTTGGCCGCAGTGTTGGTGGGGAGCTGGGACCTGAGGCTGGCCGGGCAGCTGATGGTGGTGAGCGGCCTCTGGCAGCCAGCCCACCAGGCACTGTGAAGGCTGAGGAGCACCAGCGGCAGAATATCAACAGTGAGTGCCAATCCACAGAGGAGGGGCACCCTGGGGGAGACTACATTCTCTTTGCCAGTTGTTCAGCCTTCTGTCTACCATCCTACCCATGCAGGTGGCTGCCAGTCATCTCCTGTCCTTCCTCATAGGTCCCCACAGCATCACCCTGACTCACTGAAGGCAGCGCTGTCCCCAGGGCCCAGGTCTTCCTGTTTACCCCCCACTTCTCTCCCCACCTTAGAATTTGAGCGCCGACAAGCCCGCCCCGCAGATGCCTCCACAGCCCGGGGCAGCGAAGAGGCCAATGACCTGCATCATAAGCTGGAAGAGGTGCGGCAGCCCCCACCCCGTGTCCGGCCAGTCCCCTCCTTGGTGCCTCGGCCACCCCAGACATCACTCGTCAAATTTGTTGGCAACATATACACCCTCAAGTGCAGGTATGCTGCCCATGGGAGCGGAAAGGTGTAAACCTAGCTGGCCCTTGGCTACAGGGACCCTCAGAGCAGGACAGGAGCTGGTGGCAGCTAGGAGATAGGGCTTTATGGGCTGTCCTTAGGTGTGACAAGACCCACACCAGAGTCCCCTCACAAGCTGCTGCACTTCGAACCATCAGGTAGACACTTGAAATTTGTCTTCAACGAGACCTGGGTTCAGATCCTTACTCTTAACAGTGTAGCTTAGTACCTCAAGCAAGGAGTTACTTTCTCCATATAAACTTCCCCACCCTTAAGACAGTTTCACTAACAAGCCTACTTGATAGATTTGATCAGGACTGAGTTTGTTGTTCTGGTATTCTTTTTTGGTTTTTGGAGACTTTTACATGGAGTTTGGCTATGTAGTCCAGGCTGGCCTTGAACTCAATATGTAGCCCAGGTTATCCTCTCTGTGGTGATCCTCCTGCCTCAGCCTCTTTAGTCCTACAATTACAGGTGTGAATTGAATTTGTAATAGTTAAAAATACACACACACACACAAATAAATAAAAGTTTAAAAAAATAAAATGTAAAAACAATACACTGAGTCATACCTAGCCCACAGTAAACTCTCAACAAATATTTGTCTGATTAAGAAAAAACAGGTTTTAGTTGATTCTTGTCCAAGTCCATGTGTACGTCAGGGACCAGGAAACTGGGCTTCTGGAGACATGAGGTGAGTCATCTCAGGCTACCCAGGCCAAGTCAGAAGTAGGATGCAGGTGAGCTGGGTGGTGCATGCCTGTAATCACAGAACTCAAGAAACTAAGGCAAGAGGATCTCCAAGAGTTCAAGGTCAGCCTGAATTACAGTGACCCCATCTCAAAAGTCGAAAGATTTAAGCCTGTCTCTGAAGCCACAGAACTCCGGGTCCTGTGAGGGAAAAAAGAGGAGGGATCTGATGACTTGGGTAGGCTGTGCCTCCCCATGCTTCCTACCAACTCTGATCCACTCAGAGGGGCCTGGGAACCATGATGGCTGTCTGTGGAGGGATACCTGGCTTCTTTCCACACCCCTCTTCCCTTAAATCCTGGGTATGAGGACAAGGTTTTGTGTCTGCCTTTCTCCACAGCAGCGGCCCTTCTCTCTCCCCTGACAGGTTCTGTGAAGTGGAGTTCCAGGGCCCCCTCTCCATCCAGGAAGAGTGGGTACGGCACTTACAGCGGCACATCCTGGAGATGAATTTCTCTAAAGCAGACCCCCTGCCTGAGGAGCTCCCCGCCCCACAGGCACAGACAGCTTCGGCAGAGGCACCCTAACACAGAAGCATTCCAGATCTCTCCTCGTGCCACCTGTCCATTTCTCCTCTGTCTTCTTCCCTCTCTTTCCCCTTTCTTTTCTGTTTCCAAAGGAGCAAGCCAAAACCTCAAACCGGTACCCCTCAGGGGCCGGGCACACTACAGCTGGGGTGCCAGGAGCCAGCTAGTCACCCTTCCCCCAGCCCAAGGACTCTGGGGCCACAGGGTGTCTTCCTCCAGTCCATGCTCCCCAGTCCAGCAGGGGCTGCAGCCAAGTCCCTGGTGGCAGCTGATCTGGCCACAAGAGGACAGCACCCTCTTGTGTCCAGCAGCCAGGCAGGGCTATGTCTGCCATCCGTGGCCATTTGCAGAGACCCCAAAGACCCCTGTTCTGGTTCCCTCTTGCCCCCATGCATATTGTCTCATACACGCACATGCAAACACACACCCTCGCACACATACACACATGCACCTCGTGAGACCCGGGATCTACCCCAGACCCCCAGTTCCCACGTTGAACAACCACATCACGCCACGGTGCTTGCTCAGGGGAAGCCTTGCTCCCTCTGCGGGCCTGCTGGGCCTGGGAGCCCCAACTGAGCCCACAATGCCACGGAAATCTTTGTTGGCTGCCCCCCAAAGGGGCCTTCCTAGCTGCGAAGAGCTCAGAGCTGACAGCTGCCTCCTGCCATGTCAAGGCCCCCTCCCAGCCTCAGGGGCTTTGGGGCCAGGAGTGTGTGGTGGTGGGGTGGGACTCTTCTCCCCCGCCCCTGCCTCCCTCCCCTTTTTCACTATTGCTTTCTATGTATAGCTCCCTAGACCTTTCACTTTTTTAAAAATGCATTTTGTGTAGAGAAGAAGGAACGTGGATCTTTTTATTTTGCAATCCTAGGCCAGCTAGATAACGGGAGCAGATTGACCTTTTAACTTTTTTCAGTGGCCACCTTTTGGTTATCAATGTATCTAGAAGTATGTAAATTAGATTAAATTTCTCTTCTGGAAACACCCTGGGGCAGGCGGCCAGCGTGTGTTTTTCTGTCTAGTGGACAGGCTGGCATGGGCTGGCAGCTGGGGCTGGGGTCAGCCTCCCCCACCACCCAGAGCCCCAGAGGTCCTGGGTTTCCCCCATTGGCTGCCATGTTGATGGAACACAGGTGGGGCAGAGCCCAGGTTTGCAGCTGCTAGCCCTCTGTGCCGCAGCTGGTGGGTGGCTCTGGCTGGCTGATGAAGCGGTTCTTGGAGCAGCGGAACTAGGGCTTTGAGTGGCTGGGCTGGGAAAGGAGTCATCAAGAAATGATTCAGGTTAGGAAGGCTTTTCCAAAAGGCAGGTGCTATCTAGTGAGGGGAGTGGGGCCCACGGTGTGTTGGAGGGTGGGGGGGGAAGCATATACTTGGGGGAAGTGCTGGTGAGAGTACACACAGTTGGGACTCACGAGGCATCAAGACCTATGACTCAAGCTGGGTGCAGTGATGCACACCTGTAATCTTAGCATTCAAGAGGCTGAAGCAGGAGGATTGCCTATGAATTTGAGGCCAGCTGGGGCAATAGTGAGACCTTGCCTCAGAAAAAAAAAAAGATGTTAAGTTTTTGTTTCATGCAGGCCTTGAGGGCATCTTCCCCAGAATCTCAGACATACTAGGCAAGTACCCTACCACTAAGCTCCACCTCTAGACCCAAGATAATCTGACTGAAACACACACCCTGAATCAAGTAACAAGGGGAAAAAGCACCAAGTTCTGTGCCATGTTACTTGTTTTCTCATTCTGCACATGTTTGTTGAACATTTCAGAGATCATAAGTGATTTTGTTGGCTGCTCCTTGTTTATTGTATGTGGTCCCTAGCTAATCTTCATTGAACGGCCAAATACTATAAAATGGGAATGACTTCCAGGTTGTGGACAGCAAGGCCCTCCTGTAACCTAACCCCGTTTTCCTTGATTCTCCAGTGCCTGTGTCTGGGAAGGAGGGATTAGATTTAGTATTAATGTGCCCACAAAGGTGCCCTCAGCCTGTTTGCTCCTCCTTCACACCTGGAGCTGCCCATCCCACTCCGTAGGTACATCTGAGACTTGGGGAGTAGTGAGCACATCTTATGGGATGGGCCGACCTAAAGGTGCTTCCTGTTTCAAGTTTTTATAAAGTTAGTATTTATATAATATAGGGTGGATGTAAAATGAAAGTTTGAATGGTAAAGAGAACTTGGAATGTGGGGCACCCATGCCTCCCCGCTGCCATATTCTGATGGCTGTGTGTCCTTGCCAAGGTCCCCCACAGTTCTTACCTAGAGGGATTTTCTGCAACTTCCCTTCTGCTTAAGCCATCGTGTTTTCTCAGCCTTTGAGCTGCTTGGCCCCTGCTATGAAGGTTGTTGAATGTTCAAATCTTTGGGGGGAAATGATGGCTGTGGCAGTGTCACAAATGAAGCTGTAGAATTTGTGTGTGTGTGTGTGTGTGTGTGTGTGTGTGTGTGTGTTATCAGGGGTCAAACTTGGGACCTTGCACTTACCAGGCAAGCACTTATGCTGCTGAACTATCTCCAGGCCCAGAAGCTGCAGAATTTAGGAGAGGTGGCCCAGGGCCTAGGCATACATCTCTGAAGGTGACGTAAAGATCGACCCCAAAGCTGTGATGCCCATCAGTTGTATGTACTTCCCATGTGGAGTTTTTCACTTAGTGCATTATAAGTGACTTTGTTCCATGGGCCGCAAATTCGGGAGAAAGCTCTTGTTTGGGATTTTGTTAAGATGTTTTATCATGTGGAATCTCAGCTATACAGAGTGAAATCAACCATTTATAATTAGCTCATGACCTTACCTTAACTCTCCCCCTTTCCACCTAAATTATGATTAAGTATATTCTGGCCAACAAATCAATTCATCTATTTTAGTATGCTCAGAAATATGGGATGGATTGTTTTACAGTATTGGAGCTTAAACCCATTGCTCTACCACTTAGCTACAGCTCCTTTTATTCAGACAAGTTCTCACTAAGTTGCCTCAGACTTGTGATCCTTCTGCCTCAGTTTCCTTCAGTGCTGGGTTCACAGGCATGTGCCACAGCACTGGCTAAGACAGACTTGAAAATGCCATTATAGCAGATGAAGTACATGTCTATAATCCTTGAACCTGAGAGGCTGAAGAAGAATCTCAAGTTCAAGTCCAGCTACTACTGTGCATAATGAATTTAAAGCTAACCTTGACTTCACAGCAAGGTCCTGTTTTAACCCCACCCCCCAAAAAGTGCCATTATTACACCTAAAGAAACATGATCAGCAGGTGTGGTGGCTCATACCTATAATTCCTGCACTCATGAGGTCAAGGGAAGGCAATCAGAAGCTTGAGCCTAAACAGCATGGTGGTGCATACCTGTAATCCCAGCACTCAGGAGGCTGAGGCAAGAAGCTCCTTTTGAGTTTGAGACCAGCCTGGTGTGCTCAAGGCCAGCATGAACTGTATAGTTAGACCCTGAGTCAAAAAGACAATGTTTGAACTCAACATGGGCAATTTAGCAAGACCTTATGTCAGAATGGAAAAAAAAAAAAAAAACGGTTAAGGATGTAACTCGGTGCAAGGGCCTTTAGTTCAACTCATGTAGCACAAAAAGAATGAAGAAAAAGTCATTCCTTAATACAAAAAGCAACAGTTTTTTTAAAAAGTAGGCTGGCATGGTCGTTCACACCTGTCATCCCAGCAGTTGGGAAGCTGAGATGGGAGGATCACTGCAAGTGTGAGGCCACCCTGAACTACATATGGGCAAAAGGCCACACATTGAAAATGGCACTTAACATGCTAGCAAAGATGCATCCAGCTACACAAATAGGACCAGTATGCTATTCTGTATGCACTATTCAAGGCCAACCTGGACTATGTTCTGAGAACACTGTCTCCAAAAAAAAATCTTTTTTTGAAAACCACATACGTGCCAGGGATATACCTCAGTGGCACAAGGTCCTGAGTTCAATTTCTTTTTTTCTTTTTCTTTTTTCTTTCTTTTTTTTTTTTTTTTTTTTTT